>VYZS01002885.1:1211-12528 GCA_013400695.1 Neodrepanis coruscans | reverse complement strand
ATAATATTAGTACTTTCTATGGAGAACTGAGACTTAATTCCCATCTATTCCAAAAAATCCTAAGTCTGTTTTGTTAGTATAAGCATTGCAATTATTTTGGGTTTGTTTTTTTAATTATTTCTTCAGCAACTTAAATGAAATTTCATTTGCTTACTAATAAAAGTGTGACAAAATGAACCTTTAAGATTTGCAAAATTGTGGTAAAAAATGGATGATAAAATTCCTAGGAACCATATTAAAAAGCAGCCTACAATATGTATCATAAAACACAGCAAGACTACTCAGCCACAAATGTAACACCCAGCATATTTTGCCTCAAAAGCTGACATGCTGTTAGCTATGCATAAAGCTTTGAGACACCATGCCAGGGAGAACATCTTCCAATCCTTTTTTCAAAAAGGCAGCAAGAAACTTTCCAGGAACATGGTGATAGTTCAGAAATAGGCAAAATAAATATGGCAACTGAACATGAAGATGATTTAAAGCTTACTTGTGTCAGAGGTTGTGGCTGCATGTTGGCTTGAACAGTCTGAGTCTCTAGTAAAAAAGGGCTATTCTGCTTTTACTCCCTGCCTTCACATCAAATATTTTTGTAAGGTTATCCTCAGTCTGCATATTCACTGGAGAACTGTACAAACACTAACACAAGTACAAAGGAGGAGCAGGGGAGGACACAGGCCATCACCTGATAGAAGGGTGGGACTGGTCTCTCAGCCGGCAGAAACATAATGCAAGCCAATTGCAAAACTATCTTCAGATACTCTCCTTAGAAAGACAGGGAAGAAGGGTAAAATTTGGTTTTTTCCCTCCTTACCCACAAGGAAACTTCAACCTTATTGTTCAAGTTATTATTCCCAGCTCTTCATATAGACAGGAGCAAACTCTTCTTGATTTACATCCATGTCTTGTGACTTGGATATGCACATAGATGACCACTGAAAGAAACTGGCATCAAAGGCATTTGCATCTTTAATTGTATTGTAACAACCCTTTTCTCTTACTGGTAGTAGATAGGAGCTTAACCATGTATGTTAGACCTGCTTGAGACTTCTTTATGTAGTCAAGTCAGGGAGGGACTGTTTTGACTCCAAGATGCTTTATCATACCTTAGATATTTTTTTAAGATGTTACAACACTTAGTAGTTCTTCTTTCTGTCAGAATCACTATATTTAAGTAGCATTAACAGCCTCAGCTCTCTCGAACAGAATGTGAATTATGTTAGCAGCACAGTTCTTTTCAAAGGGCTGAATCTCTGTGGACCCTTTTTGGAAATCTATTTTTCTGACTCTCCATTTTCTCCCAACAGCAAACTAGGTAACTCCTTTAAAGCCACTGTGTGATGTACAACACAAAACCTTCTTAATAATATTTTATTGTATCATGCAGGGACCACGCAAGCTGTGTGTTAAGGAGATGAACAGTGGCATGGAAAAAAAGCAGGCCTGGCTCACAAAGAACAAAAGAAAAGCCTTTTATGCAGCAGTGGCAGCTGACAGCTTCAGAGATGGAGTCAAAAGTCTTCTTCAAGTAAGCTTTTTGTTTACAGAACACACAGAAGAGTGTTACATCAAAGCATCCCTTCATGTGAAGCATTACTGTTTACTTGTTAAGAAGCCCTATGTATAGATGGATAATGTTATAGACAGAAAGGGCATTCTGGGGGCACATGTATATTATATTGCAGATTATTTTATGGAGATCTAGTTTCTGGGCTAGGAAATTATGAGACAAGGCAGAATGATTCTCTCCTAAATGAACAAGACACATGAAAAAAGAGAGGCATCTGTAGGGCAACTTATGAATGTCTTTGTAGCTGACACTTGATACACTTCAAATCAATTCTATTGTTTGTTATTATGCAGCAAACATCTGAGAATGTTTTTGCTTTAAATGAAAGATAAGAATGTGTAATATACTTTTTCTGCAAACAGCAAGAAGGCAATTTAAATAGAAGTCTGCAATATTTTTCTATTACTCTAAGAATACAGCAGATCATTTCCAACAGTCCATTTAAAATGGCCTTAATGAAGGCACAGAGACACCGTTTTCATATTTCTCATATCTTTCCTTCTTCACATATATGAATATTTAAACATACAAGTACTGAGGCAAAATGTAGAGAAAATTCACATCCTTTGCACACAATATACTTCTGAAAAGACATCAGTGCAAACTGAGACAGTAGGGAACCAACTAAAATACTCTGGGTAACAGTCACCCACTGGTAGCCTACCAAGGCTCTTTGTACACTTGCTGAATGGACAGTACAATTGAGCAAGATGAAATGCTATTAATAAAGATCTCTTTGTTCTATCAAAGCCTCACAAAGACACTTCATCTTGGGTTTGTACATTGTCTCAGTAGGAGATGTTTCTGATGTTTTTGAGAACTGCTACAGTCTGATGATCTCTTCCTTTCCATTACTACTTAAACACTATTGCGAAAGTCAACCAAAGGACCACAAATAATTCCCTTCCAGCAAACAGAAGGAAACCATGCCATCACTACTGTAACCTAAGGTCATCTGCAACTATTATTCATTTCAATGTAAACAGTGCAGATATATCAGTGCTACTCAAAAAACTCACTGAGGTTCCAACAGTTTCACTTATTTTCTGTTTGCTAATAGTAAAAATTGGCAAGTGTAACAACTTGACAAGCTGGTGTTTTGTGTGTCTCCTCCTGAAGGTTCTCAATACACTGAGTATTTAGATTTCTATAAAATTTAAGACAGATGAATCTAGATCTGACCATTCTTACGTGCCCAGGTTTTAGCATCCAGAAGCAGTTTTGGAGGCAATCCAGTATCTTGACAAACCGCTGCTTCTTCCTGTTTATAAACTGTAATTTTATCTTTAAAGCATGCTTAGCTGATTTTGGATAATCTTTTAAAAAGAATACAGCAAACAGAACAGCAACAGCTGCCAAATTCAAGGAAAAAAAGGTGTTCTTAGGAGTCTATGCCTTCTCTATGTATCTGAGGTGTTTTAAGAGACTTCAGATTCAGTTCATCTGTTGAGTATTCCAAAGCTGGTAAAAGCTTTATGCTATTATGTTAGAATGAGCATACAAACAGTTCTTGAACTCTCTCTTGATTCCAAGTTATTGAACCATTTTAATGAGAGCATGTCAGAAGAAATGCAAATGAATGCTAATTTATGTCATCTAAAATCATTTACAGTTGGAATGATTTAAAGCTAATCTTTATGCTTTCTGCATGGATATGAGCATGAAGGACATTTATGAAATGCAATCTAGTTGTATCTCCAGAACATTACTTCAGTTATCTTTTGCTTTTGATTACTTTTCATTTACAGTAAAATTGTGTCTATGTACCTTTCTTAAGCAGTGTTTTAATATTATTAGGCCTCAGGCTTGGGTAGAATGAAACCAAATACCTTGGTGATTGGATTTAAGAAGGACTGGAGAAGTGCACCTGCCACGCAAGTTGAAAACTATGTGGGTGTTATACAGTAAGTCAGCTCAGCACTTCCCTTTTCATTCTTCCTGGACTAGACTAACATAGCATTTCCATACAGAATTTGAGATGTAGAAAAAAACAATGTAAGAAAATGCCAACAAATCTGGTCTCACCCATGCTTGCTCTGTAACAGAAGCTACTGCCCATTAAAAAGGCTTCTTGGCTTCCCACACCTAGTAGGATCTGCTTAGCACCCTCAGAGCTGATGTGGCTCAGCAGTGCTAAAGGAGCTGCATTGCTTTTGCAGAACTGTATTTTCCCATTTTTAGTGGGAAGAAGCTCAGAGAAAAACAACCCTAATGTACATACTTAGGGAATAAGAGAATATCATGGAATTCTTCTTTTAAGCCTAGGAGACAGTGGAAGAGCCTTGCTTCAAATCTCATGTGTGCTTAAGGCTCAGCAGCTCTGTGGGTTGGGATATTGCTGGAAAACAGTCATTTAGAAATAGGCTTCACAGAGATTTTTGCTCAAAACTTACCTGAAGCAAGTTACAGAGCCGCAAACCCCACCTCAGCTTTGTTATTTCCTTAGAGAAGGGAGAAAAAAATTATCCAATGGCAACCTAGTTCCTAAAACCTGTTGTCTGAAAGACCCCCTTCAGGGACAGCCTATGTGTTCTCATGCCCAATTATACTCTTCTTTTAAATGAGGGAAGAAAATTTATAGTACTTAAATCTTGGGCAAATCCTTTTGCAATTTTTCCTTAGCCTGTCCTTCCTGTGAACACTAACACTTCCACTGATCTCCTCAAAGTAGTTTTCCTTACTGATGTGCATGATGTGAAAGCATATTTATTCTTCTTTTTCTTTCTTTCAGTGATGCCTTTGATTTTGAGCTCGGTGTGATTATGGTCAGAATTAGCCAAGGATTTGATATATCTCAGGTCCTTCAGGTTCAAGGTATGTCATGACTCAACAGCTGAATATCTATGCTGGTTACATGCACAGCACAAGAAGCACTCAGAGTCACCATCTGTTTTCTAGAATAGTTCCTACACTCATAACTTACACAGTTCCTCCTTACTTCTGCAGTTTAAATCCCGCCTGTAATCCTTGCTGATCACTGGCAGTGACAGAAGGAGTTCAAGCCTCACACATTAAGGGACTCTGTGCTCCAGAGAACTCAACTACCAAAGCAGTTCCAGCACAGGCACAGACTAAAGCAGTAAAATCATGCTGTGCCACAGCAACCTGTCACAGTTCTGCATGTTTCCTTCCTGGCCTTGGCACATCTTCCTCCCTCTGCCTGCCTGAGAATCTCTGGGCCTGGCAGGAATCAGGAAGCTGCACTTTTGGTATCACCTCTGTGGCACAGAAAGTTCTCACCCACCCAAAATTCTGGAACCCACAGAAAAGATCAGTTCTCTTTTTCACCTTTTTGTTCACTCTTCTTTAGGTTAGCAGTGCATAGCTCAGGGGGAAAGGGAAAACCATATCCCAACCTCACTTTGAGTCTTGTGTGCAGATTTGGGCAGCGCAATTTAAAAAGACATTAAGCTTTTAGAAAGCTTAAATCCAAAGGAGGACCATGGGATGGTGAAGGGTCTGGAGAAGAAGGCATGCGAGGAGTGTCTGAGGTCACTTGGTTTCTTCAGCCTCGAGAAGGAGGTGGCTTTTGTTTTCCCTTTTCCCGTTTAGGACACGGAGACCTTCCTGGCTCCTCAGGTGTCCGCGGCACAGGGCGGGATGCGGCGGCTCTGCGGGGCTCTGCTGCCGCCCGCCGGCCGCGGCACTCACACCCAAAATAACATCCCTGGCAAGCAGGGATTCCAGAGGGAGGGAACGCCCAACACCAAATCACTTCTCAGAAAAAAAAGGCGCCGGAGACTCCTTTAAGACCGGCAGCTTGATGTGCGTGGAGAGTCACGGGGACTTCAGAAAAAAATCCAAACTAATCACGGTGGTTTTTTTCCCCCCTGATGATACCTGAGAGATACCTGCCTGTCTCTTTGACTAGCTTGATGCTAGTCAGAAACTGACTGCTAAAATATAAAGTCATTAGAAAACCTGTGAATATACAGCAAATACCAACTCTGCATTCTTACAAGCTTGCAAATGTTCTCCAAGTGTTAAGACACAAGGTGTCAGAAAGAATTAGAATTGGGGCAAGAGAGGGAAGAAAACCCCTCAAAATACAAAGACATTGTATTCTTTGAAGTAGATAAAAAGTCTTTGTCTCGGAAAACAGAGAGCATTCTGTTCAATGGAGAAACTGAACTTTTAGTTTTCAGTAACCATTAAGTTCGTGACTATCACCATGTCTAATAATCAGAAGCACATGGCTGTTATGGATTCCAAAGTAAAAGAAAGTATATTCTTTGTTGGCAACTGAGAGTGCCAACAGAGCTAATAATGTCTAGCTAGTGAGGGTTTATTTTTTTAATACAATGTCTTAAATCAACTTTACATGAGCTTTACTGAAATGAACATTTAGTTCATGTATTACTCATATAGAAGTTTTCCTTATGAAAAAAGTTGTCTGCAGGCTGGATCATACTAATTAGTGCCTTACCATAATATTCCACAATAAGAGGTGGTACCTTTTTCTCAATGAGAAGTCTAATGCTAATACAATGAATTTGTCCTTTTATATTACTATATTTACAGAATTTGTTAGCTAAATCTTACATGCTCACAGTAAAAAATTAAAACATTAAAAATATTTCAGCATAGAAACTGGTGGCCTATTCAGGATCCTTATATACTTCTGAGACTCTCAAAGTCCAAACCACATGACTTTGTTCTTAGAAAAGGGACCCACAGGCTAGAAATCAATACCTAAGCTTTCTCATTTTAAATAAACAGTTTTCCTAATGTGTTTTCAAATTCTTGGCTAAAGAAACCAACCAAACATCCACAAACATAACTCAATAAATAAGATATCATGTAACTATAAAATGTTATGATACTGAATTTGATCTGGAAGAGAAAACCTGAGAGCAGCTGAGTAACACTCCAGCACAGCCCACTGCTGTAGGCACGGGCACCCCAAGTTAGGGCTGCCAGAGCAGCCAGTTCAGCTTCCTCCTCCTTATTGGTTTGCAAAGAAAAAGCATTTTAGAAGAGTTTTTCCTCCCAGCAGCATTACATTGTCTACAAAGTACCACAACAGCAATTACATCACTGCCATTAGGTCAGTAAGTGATTCAATTTAAAAAATAAAGTGATGTGTTACCAATTGCCTCACTTTTTCCAATGTACAGAGGAATTAGAGAAGCTGGAGCAGGAGAGATTGGCACTGGAAGCCACCATTAAAGAAAATGATTTTGAAGAAGGAAAAAGGGGCATCTGTGGATTCTTCAAAAAAGCCAGCACACTCAATATCTCAAAACATGAAACAAAAAAGGGTAAGTTCCAAAATGACAACTTCTCCCCAACCCTACACTTCCAGCAATGTACAATCTGGACTTTACTCCATGCCAAAAACTTCTGAGCCACACAGAAGCCCCTGGAACAGGAACTCCCCTTGCAAACTTCTTGTGGTAGCCCCAGCCCTGTAATGCAGCACATCACAACCTATTTCCCCCTCCTCATTTGCTAGATAAATTTCTCAGCTCAGCTTATGTTCATTTCTATTTGTCAAAAACACAACATGGTTATTAAAGTTCTAGGAATACAGAACAAGTTGGTTTGGAGTTTTTTGGGGTTTGATTTTGGGTTTTTTTAATAATGTGTTTTCAGTGTTTAAACAGAGGCCTTTTTTCCTCCTCTTTAAAGAAAACAGGAACATGTGCACAATACTCAGGGAATGAGCAATCTTAATATATACACACACACAAACTCAGTACACAGCTGAAAGGGAAAAACAGCTCAACTGCTCTATATTCTAAGCATAATTGCATAAAAATGCACAAGTGAAGGTGGTAAAAGTACTGAAAGTACATACATAGCATGCTGTCAAATAACTAATTAACACAACTTAAATGTGTAGGTAATGAAATCAAAATTATATTTCAGATATAGTAAAATGATACAGAAATACGGACAGAATTTAAAGTCTCATTTCACAACTGCCAGGCTGTAATGATAATGACCCCCCTGAAGCCATGCTTGTACACAGACATGTATTTTCAGAATTTTCACCTGCAGAGACTATTACATCTGGCTGTGCATGCAACTCCCCCAGGTATTAGGAAGATCTACAGACTGAAACATAAAATATCATTATTCTTTAGTTGCCAGACTTCAGTTCATTTTGCAAGCTTCAGTAAAATATATTTTTATGACAATTCCAACAAGAGTGTGTCCCCTGTTTCAACTACCCTTTTTGATTTAGTTGAGAAAGGCATGAAGGAAATACACATTACACACTTTGGCTCTCTATATGAGATAGATTATGTTTATAAATATTCCTGCCTCTCTGTTTTGCTTTTACATTCATACTCCTCAGAGTTGCTGCACCTTCCAGCAGAGATGCTAGAACTGTAGAGCCAATAACTGCTTCAGAACTATCCCGTACACATTCCAGAAACACAGGAAAACCAGACAAAGCATTTTCAGAACCTAGCAGATCAGAGTGAAACCTCTAAAGAAGCCCGTCTGCTCCATTCAAAACACCGCTCTGACACCGTCTCTTTGAAATCATTGAAAGAGCAGCAGTAATAAAGCCACAGGCTTCAAAAGATGGAATGAGAGAAGACATTGTTAGTACATACTCAAGACTATATCTTTTGAAGCCAGCCAAGCAAACAGCAAGAACCAAAATTTATTTTCAATTAACAAGGACCACCTCAGCAGAGGGAGGCAGCCATAGACACTTGTGTTTGCTGCCTTCCAGCCTCAGCCCGTACCTGCCAGCTCCTTCCATCCACCATCACTGTGCCTTTTAGGGAGCTCTGTGCTTTACAAGACAGCTGAGCTTGTAAATGATGCAAAACAACACATTTACTTCTAAAATCTATCAGGTACCTCCCAATTGCTTTTTAAGGCCCCAGTGAATTTTACATTAAATAAAAAGAGATGGAGAACAAATAATCAGATAACCCTTTTCAAGATGTTATAATCTAGTGACAATGTATTACAAAAGCTTTGGTTTCTGTGAGTATTGGCACATTAAAAGTCCATTGCATCCACTCTGTAATTTTTTCCAGAGTTAAAGTATAGAAATTATGTCAGAAACAGTTCATTTTCCTGAAGCTTTCTCTCCATTTGGCTCACTAAAGCCTCACTTATCAGACATCCTTCCACATTTTTTTCTTTCTCATTACAGAGAGCACCATTAACACCATACAGTCAATGCATGTGGGTGAATTCAATCAGAAGCTGCTAGAAGCCAGCACTCAATTTAAAAAGAAGCAAGGAAAAGGTACAATTGACATTTGGTGGCTGTTCGATGATGGAGGTAAGGAATTTCAGCAAGAACCACAGAGAGAGGTTTCTATGTTACCAAATAGAAAAACAGACTTGGGCACTTGCATGAAACTGTTTTCTTTTAATAATACATATTCAATTTTATGTCTGGATTAAATGTTTTAAAATTAACTTACATCCAACACTGCTGAAGTGAAGGGTGGATTTTTTATCACACAATGCACTAATCTGATCTTCCTGCAATTTTTTATGTTCTTCCAGGTCTAACAATCCTAATTCCTTACATTCTAACTCTCAGGAAGAAGTGGAAAGATTGTAAATTAAGGATCTTCACTGGAGGAAAAGCCAATAGGATTGAAGAAGAAAAACTAGTGTAAATATAACTTTAAATATAAGTTTATTTGTCTGTTTAAAGAATTTTAACTGATGCTGAATAGAATGCATATACAGCAGGAAGCTGGGAATTGTCCAGCTCTTTTGCTGTACTGTACACAGCAAGAAAAAAAAGTATTTGATAGAAAGGTGTTGAGCTTATGGCATTGCCCTCAAGGCTCTGCAAATGGTGATTACCAAAGGAAACTCACATCCAGCACTTCTTCCCATTAACAGCTCATATTCCCTTCCCTAGGATGAGCAGTCTGCACTTTGTAATGAGAATATAATTACTTTTATGGGATTTACATGAGATTGTCCAGTTAACAGCAAGTGAAATTGCACATGAAGCTCTCATATGCAAATACCATAGACAGATAGCTCACATTAATGTGATTAACTGTGATAAAATGTAAAGAAGATAAAGAGCAAGTTAATCAACTTTAATACCAAGTTGATGTTACTTAGCTTTTTTTAAAAATCTCTAGATTTCATAATCATCATTTGCCTTCAAGCAAATGGAAGACACTGATATTAACTTATTTTTATCATCACTGGATATAGGACCTTTCCTCCAAAGCAGTTTACACACTAGAGGCACAACCATTTCACCACCGGTGGAAGTAACTCAGTTTGGGGTGGAAGTCAGTAACTGATCAACAAAGAGCAGTAGCACCATGCAGAGAGTTAAAAGCAACACATCCAACCAAAACTCCAGTGGAAAACAAGCGCTGTGGATTCAAGGACAGGATTTAGAATTTAACCAGCATCACTAGGATAATGACACAATCACTTGGAAAGACACAGCTGCCACAGGATGTACCCCTAAGCTTTTGCTTCTACATAAAGAAAACTTCGTCAGTAGCAAGGATTACTCCTTCTACTTCTGCAGTAAAGACTGACAAGTGTTTGTATAAACTATTCTTATAATTGGGTAAAAAAACCCCTTAGAGCTGCTCAGGGACCTGCTGGGAAGTGTTGTCTGCTCCCTGACCAGGGTCTGCCCCACCCTGGCTGTCCAGGACAGCAACCAGGCTCCTGAATCCAGACCCTCAAGTCACCAGATTTTGTTGGAAGGAAGTTTTGACATCAAATGGGATTTGTCAAAACATGTCAGATTTCACAGAGGCAGTTCTGAACACCTGCATACACTGCATGTCCTACAAAAGCTGGAGTGAACAGTGTGGTCCGTGCAGCTAAGAATGACCCAGATTGTCCCCAAGAAGAAAATTCATGTCTGTATTGCTACCTAAACACTTCCCTTGCTGTCCTCAAAAGCATGTTCTACCCAGTGCACACAGAATCCTTCAAAGACACAAACCTGGGCTGGGTGACTATTCCAGTAGCTAGACAGACCTACTACAACATCATCCAAGTTTAATGTCAGCCATTTGTATTTTCAATTCAGAAGTTAAATGTAACTGGATTTTACTAGCATATAATTCCCCAAATATTAAAAACTTTTCACAGAAGTTGAGACTTTGCTCTTTTTCGTGTTCAGAACAAGGGTTGCTCCAAGGAACATAAAGATTTATATAAGCACTATGTTCTTATATAGAAAAAGAATGAGCAAACTCTCAGATCATAAACAAATATTTACTTCTACAATGATTTGCTCCTAGGAACTCTCTGACCTTTTCAAATTCCAAAGCCTACATATCAAAAACAAACAAACAAAACAAAACAAAAAAAAGAGAAGGAGAAGGAGGTGTGGGAAAGAATCACAAGATACCTACCGTGCCTTAAACAAAGGCAAAACTGTCCTAAGTAAACCTCTCTAACCTCAGCACAAACACACAGAAAGCTATAAACTATTCCTTCAGCCAACAGGGGCAGAAAAGTATTTTCTTTTTTGAAAATGTGTAAAGACAACATGTGAGTGGATCAACATAGATTCATAAAAGATTCTTTAAGTATTGCACATCAACCTTCTGGACCAAATTTTCACCAACACATACACTACCAGTGTTGTACATAACCCATGCATAGAATTATGATAATAACAGAAGCCTTCTGTAAGTATTGGAGAATTCTGCCCTACTGCATTTTAAATATTTTTCCTTTACAAGCCTTTGGGCATACTTAAAGTACCATTTTTTCTCCAAAATGTAAACACCCTGCCCTCTGTCTGCTATTAATTTCCATTATTTG
>VYZS01002853.1:0-28948 GCA_013400695.1 Neodrepanis coruscans | reverse complement strand
TTCCAAATACTGAGGTAAGAATGCAAAGCTGAAGACTCTGTTCAAGTCTTGAAATATGGAGAATAACAGTGTCAAACTCCACTTGATTTTTTTAATTCCTGAATTTGATTCTTGTAGGCATTAGAGGTTTTGTCACACCTTTGGTATTTATTAGTGACTATGTACATTTAAAGAGACAGAGACTAGAGAAGATTGACTATATTTTAAGTCTGGTATCTAATCCTAAACCATGTGCTGAACTCTTAATTTTAAAAATCTTAGGGGAGGAACCAACAGGATTTTTGGAAAAGGATGTCACACATCAAGAACATCCTGGCCCAACAGCAACTTTGTAGAAGAACTATCTGCCAAATGCTGTTAAATACTGATACCAAGTGTTAGTTCAGGAACTGTTGAAAAACTGGTGAAAATTATGCTAAGTACTCTTTATTTTAAAAAAGTTGTCAAAAGGCCACTTACAGATGAGATTTTGCTGTGCTGTGCTCAGCACTGGTGTGTTGTGCTCCTCTTTTTCTGCACAGGAGGGCAGGCACAGCACAGAAGCTCCAGGTCCTTGCTTGTCTCACTTGATAGAATCAGATTTAGGGCTGCCTGTTGCAGTCTGACCCTTCTTGCAAAAAGGGTCACCCTTTATCCAAGTTCACATAACTTGGTTCCCCCTTATCAATTGGTCACTCTAGATAGAAGGTCATGGACCTGCTGCTGTGGTTGCAGTCTGGCAAATACCAGGATGTTTAAATATGCAATTCAGTCCTCAGATAAAATGTGGAAATATGTCTGATTTTTAGCTTTTCAACAGCTCTGCTTATTTCATGCTGTCAATTAAGGGCAATAATTCCTTTGTGTATAAATAACAGTAATAAATATTTCTTTCCTAGGTGTGCCTTGCAATAGCTCATTATTCTCAGCCAACAGATCTTCAGCTTCTCTTTGCATTTGAGTATGTTGGGGAAATATATCATAATCTAGGTAAGTATGGAAGTACTTTATGGGTCTTTTTTATATTTTGTAATATACATTTTTTGTAAGACTTCTGTCCAGAAGCAGTGGCAAAAAGCACTTGAGACTTTTTCCAGGGGTAACAAAATCAGCTTGTTCTGCACCCAACCTCTTACTTACAGTTGTAAGTCAATCACTGTGATAGACATTAATGACCAAACCCAAAAGAAATGTGTTTCCTGTCTGAAACAAAGCAAAACTCCCCATGTCAGCATGACTACTCCTATTTTTCAGTCCATCCTCCCATTGTATGTCTGCACTGGTACTGTAGGTACCCAGCTAATCTCCCAGCAGGCAGGCTTGTTCTCCTGCCCTTCTTTTGGGAATAAGTTTCTCTTCTGGTGGTATTGCAGGAGGATTTGTGCAACTTGGGACTCCATACCTTCTTTCCTAGAGGCTTACTAGGCAGTTCTTCCCACTCAAAACCTCCACCACCCCTGCTGAGCTGGAGCACACCCTCTCTGCTCAAGGCCAATCTCCACCTGAACCTTGTCAGTTAGGTAAGCCTGAAAAAGATGCCTTTGGAACTTGATTTCTAGTGTAATGCTGTGAGGTCACTGCTCAGTGTTCCCCAGCCAATACACAGCTGAAACCATCAGAGAAGTGCCATTGCTGTAGATCTGAGGTGCTGAGATACTCACTCAGCAGCTGGCACTAGAAACCACTGACCTGCCTATTGCAACATAAGAACATTGTGGAATGATGAGATCAGGCCTTCAGATTTGCACCAAAAATGCATGTTTTCCATGCCTCCATGCCTGCCCTGTGCATGCACAAGGAGCAGTGTGCATGTGACTGTGCTGCACACCTAATTCCACTTAGTATTTCTTACCTCATAACACTCGGGCAGTTATTAAGGTCCATGTACTTCAGTGTTATAAAGTACTAGGCAGGAAGCCAATTTGCAGATAAAATTGCAATAAAATGTTAGTCTGTCACAAAGTTGCCTTTACTCTGTCCTTAAAATACCATTTTGCTCTATGGAAAAACACCTAGTGGAAGAATTGCATAAGGTGGGTAAAAATGTTCCTCTGGAGCAGCAGACCAGAGTGGCCAAGGATAATTGTTCTGCTCTGCTGCAGTTGCTGGAGAAGAGAGTTTGAAATACTTTTGGGCTGGGTTGGGGTGTTGTTGTTATTTTGAACCCTGATGTTTGTAGCAGAGATCTCTGGCTTTGCTCTTGCCATTCCAGATGAGACTCTGTCCCTGCTACTCCCAGTAAAGTAAAAGGTGAAATACGGTCTTTGTGCCTCCTGAGGAACATGAAAAGCTTGCATTGCTCTGGTGTTTGTGTGCATTGTTTTTTTCCCAGGCAATATTTGATAGTTATATATCCTGCCATTGAGCAGTAAAATTGTGACATTTTCTGGTAATTATCATCTTTCTCTGTTGACTCTCTTTGAAGAACTTCTGCCTTCTGATTTTAGTCCAGTTTTCCTCTGAAAAACATAAATAGTCATATAATAGTCATATAAAATAGCATTGCAAGAATGAAGTCAATAGATACAGAAAGGAGAAACTCCCCAGTCAGTGAGATGTCAGCAGAGCTGTGGTGCTGTTGCTGCTTTGTCTGGGCAGGCACTTGCATCCTAACAGGCTAAACCAGCTAAAGCTGAAGGTTTTAATGGGGAGGTAATAGGATTGAGTGTCGATTTATTCCACTTTCATCTAAAAATTTACTTCCAAGTGTCAAGAAACAAAATGCAGTTTGCTGTGACACAGCTGACTGCCTCTCTGGCACCTAAAGAATGACCAGCAAAGGAGATTCTTCTGCATTAGGAGCAGCCTGTATAATCTCCTAGCCACAAAATGCTAGGCCATCTTTTTGTGTGGATATAAATATATATTAAAAAAACGTATTTTAACCTGGCCTTCCATTTATTTTATTTGCTGTTCCTACAGCAGTCATTTAAAGTTACTGAAATGATGTTTTATTTTGCTTTCTTCACAAGGTACCTACTAAAGGATAGCCTGTAAAGGGTTCGTATTTTAAAATGTCAGGAGCTTTAACATATTGAAGAAAGAAGTCCTGTGACTGGACATAACATTTGGTCCTGGGTGTCAGTCTGTCTTGCTTTCTATCAAGCAGCACAACATACCAAATTTAAGTTGTTCTTCTATTGAAATTGCAGGGAAAAAAATACACTTACATTTTCATGTATCACCAAGCTGTCATGAAATCACTGCTTTCTTGTAATACAAAAATAGGTAATATTAGTCCTCATGCTAATGGCTCATTCTTGTAATTAGGAAGATGAAGAGTTGGACTTTTTTATCTTTTTTTTTTTTTTTTTAAATGTGCATTGATGACTTTTCTTTTCCTAGCAAAGGTGAATGGCATAGACCCAGGAGGTGGTGGCAGTGGCCTCGGCAGCACCAGTGGTCAGCAAACACCTTTGTTTGAAACCTACTCTGATTGGGACAGAGAAATCAAAAGGACAGGTGCTTCAGAGTGGAGAGTCTGCTCAGTCAATGAAGGTTATATGATTTCTACTTGGTGAGTTGCTCTTGTGACACCACTCAAGGCAATTGTACTGTCTTGTTCTGTCTGCTCTGCCACAGCCTCCGTCCTACACAGCCCCTCTCAAATGTGCCCCTCCCTGGAGAGGCCCCCAGCTGAAAGATCCTGCAAGTCTTGCCATTAAAGGAAATGTCATAAGTTGGCATCTGTTGCTTTCATGCTTTTGTCCTTCCCTGTGGAACATGTGTGTTTCTAAACAGCTCCATCTGAGCTGTGCCTGTGCCATCACAAGGGACAGCAGAGTGGGGGCTGTGTGGGACAGTTTGACTGAGCTGGTAATACAACACCAAAACATGAGAAAAGCTGGTGGAAAACAGGGAAAAGTAACCTTTTTATCATTTTTTTTCCCCCCAAGCCTTCCAGAATATTTTGTGGTTCCATCTTCCTTAGCAGATCAAGACCTTAAGCTCTACTCCTACTCTTTTATTGGGAGGCGAATGCCAGTAAGTGTTGTCTTCATTCTGTTACTGCTCAGTGTTAATCCTGAAGCTGTGTATGCCAATGAACTGAGTTCTGTGTGTAGCATGAAGACAAGAATTCCTCCGGAGTAACCCTAACCTGCCCTCTTTTGTTGTTTTGTGGTTTTCCCCCCATACTAGTTATGGTCCTGGAATCACCCTAACGGGAGTGCCCTGGTGAGAATGGCCAACATTAAAGATGTATTGCAGCAACGAAGGATTGATCAGAGGTAAATGATTACTTGTGTTCTTCTTTAATCAGAGGATAACACAAGTGGTGACTGTAACACACAGCAGGAGAGGATTGGTCATGGAGAGGATTATTTGCTTTGTAGTGCAGGAACTTTTGAGAGACCCTGGATATAGTTCTGGTACAATTTCTATTCAAGGTCCAGTTTCATTTCAAATAGTGAATAGCTTTTCAGATTTTAAGATGTGTTTATTTTTTAAGTGTCAGATGACAGAATTTATTTATAAAAGGCTCAGATTTACTCTAATACAGTTTACCTGAGTGGAGACTTTCTTACCTTCTTGAGCCAGACAAGGACAAAACATTTATTTGTGGCATTGGGAAATACAGTTCTGCAGATTTAGTGACACAATGCACGTGGTATTTCTGTGAAATATTTGTCATGTGCTGTCCTTGATGAAAGACTGAAGGCATTTAGAGCCTTGCATATGTACTTTACTGCTTGGGTTTTGTTGTTCCTTGTTTTATTTGTAGGGTGACTTTCTGTACTAGTGCTAACACCTACATTGGGTGAGCTGGGACTCTGAGTTTGATCTGAAACCTTGTCATATTTCCTGACTTCATAAACTTTATATGTGTTCTGTTTATTTAGCATAGATAAGTCTTATTAAAAATTATGGAAAACTAGAAATTGAATAGAGCTATTTAATTGTCAATCAGCCTCAGATTTTCACTTCCCAAATGCATTGTTTTAAGGTTCCAGCATTTCCATTCCTTTGTTTTATAACTTGCAGATACCAAAAATACTTGAGTAATTAGATTTATGGCAGGAGCAATATATCTCCTGAATATAAACTAACAAACTGATTTTTTTAGATACAGTGCATGTTTTATGTGGTTCTAGCTGTTTGCAGTTAAAGACTCTGACACATTTCTTGAAGGACTGTTCTTTCCCCTCCAGTACTAAACCTGCTGATTCTGTTCTGTGTGTAGGATTTGCAATGCAATAACTCGAAGCCATCCCCTGAGAAGTGATGTTTACAAGTCTGACCTGGACAAGTGTCTCCCCAACATCCAGGAAATCCAGGCTGCACATATCAAGCTCAAACAGCTCTGTGTTAATGGTATGCTGGACTGTCCTTTTCTCATGGGAGTTGTTTTCTTGAAATGCAGTGAGTTCTAATCAATCCAACAGGGGTACTTATTGGAAGTTGTTCTGCAATGTAATTACTTTCCCTGTTGCAGAGCCTTTTGAAGAAACTGAAGAGAAGTGGTTGTCCTCACTGGAAAATACTCGCTGGCTGGAGTACATCAGGTTTGTAGCATTGATAAAATGGTGTTTAATGAGATGTGGAAAGCTTTCAGCAGTGGAAAGAAGCAATGCACCAGTTGAAAGATTCTCTGTTTTAATATATGAGTTATATAGAGATAATATTTATAGAAACAATTTGTAATAAATTTTATATATATAGGTAGATAGACATCCTGAGTCTTTTTTGCTTGTAGAGTGTGAACTTAATATATTAACTCACTTTCTTTTCCTGTCTAGATCATTTCTTAGGCATTCAGCTGAGCTGGTCTATATGATGGAGTGTAAGCACGTCTCTGTAGTTCTACAAGGTAACACAACACAGGGCATGCTGCAATTCTTACTGTGGCAGTGTAGATAAACGGATTTAGATAAAATCAACTCTAATTTTTATACATAAACCATACTGCTTCTAAATATTTTAGGCATTTGGAGAACTAGAAAGGAAAATAATTTTGTTATTTGTGGTCCTTAGTGCATTTTGTTCTTGATGAATGCACCTTTGTATGGTAATGAATCTCAGCTTGAAAAAATAGAAATGTGTTTTTCTTCTACTTTTTTTTTTAACTACTAGAACAATTACAGCAATAAAAAGCATCTTGTAAAAGAAATTCTAAGAAAAACAGTAGCCCTAGTTGCCACTTTTTGCTCTCTCTGAGATCTAATTCTGTCCATGTGCATATCTACCTTACACATGTGTGCATTCTGTGTTTTACCCCCAGAGGAGGAGGGACGGGACCTGAGCTGTCTTGCTGCTTCCCTCATTCAAGTCATGATGGATCCCTATTTTCGAACCATTGTCGGATTTCAAAGCTTAATACAGAAGGAATGGGTCATGGCAGGATACCAGTTTTTAGATAGGTGTAACCACTTAAAGAGATCTGACAAAGAGGTAAAAATGAGTTGTATTTGCATGTGATAACAGTATCTGACTTATTTATTCATAGGGAAATCTAAAAGTAAAATTATCTTTTAATGTTTCAAATCTCATGAAAATAATGTCAGAGAAAACAAGTCTTTGTCTAGGGGAGAGATATCTTTTCATTATCCTGTGTAGCCATGTGAGAATCAGTGAAACAGCAGGTGCAATCAAATGTTGCTGGGTTTTTGTGTTGCTTCAGTGTTACACATTAAAGTCTTACTGCTACAAACACTGGCACAGCTGATGTTTAAAACTGAAACAACAGCAGGTGAGGAGTGAGTTCACAGTGGGTAGTTTTGCTGATTGTTTTGCCAGCAATATCTGTTTCCATCTCTGGGGTTTTGAATGCAAAGTCTGACCACTGTGCAGTGCTTCCAAAGCTTGGAGCTGATGGAGGGGCAGCACAGCCACATGAGCTGCCAGGGGATCAGTGGAGAGCAGTGCAGGACCCCATTTCCAGCATTTCCAGCTCATCTTATTTGGCCTCTGCATTGCAAAGGAGAGACTTGTAACTACAGGTGGAAGAATGGAAGATGCAGGTTAGAAACCTTTTTCAGGGATAGTGTCTGAGAGTCATAGAATAGTAACACCCTCAGAGAGTGGAGTCCACAGATAAACCAAGGGCACTGAGCCCTGAGAGGAGAAAATGGGAAAAGGAGTGTGAAGGGATAGAAAAGGGAAATAATGAGAGAGCTGATACTTTGATTCTAGGAAAGGATATACTCAAGAGTCAAACTGGGAAAACATTACTAAAGCTTTACATAAATGATGGTTTAAACTTCTGCCATTCATGGGCTGATATGGAGAGAGCTGGAAATGTAGTGAGAAGTTAACGAGGCTGAATAATAAGATCTCCAGTCATCTTAAACCAGAGGGAAGGATATACATTGTAAAAACATGGCCAAGTGGTAAGGAAGGCTCAGACAAGCACTAACTTGGAAATGATGAGGGATATGCAGGTAGTAGGAAGCATTTTTGCAGCTACATGGGTATGGAAAGAGCTCAGGAAAGAACTGACTGGCTTTTTACATAAGGGAAAGCTATGCAGAGGTAGTTCTGAGAAAGCAAGTGCCTAAACAGGAATACAGGGAGTTAAAGTTTCATAGAATCACAGAGAAATACAAGATTCCAAACAGTTTACCCTGTTGTTTAATGTACCAGAGATGCAGTAAAATACCCTAACGGAGCATTACCTGCAAAGAAATCGGTATGATTTGGGAAAAGCCTTTGTTAAATCTAACAACATCTAATTCCTAATCTAATTCCCTGTTTCTTTTCCCAGTCTCCTTTGTTCTTGATGTTTCTGGACTGTGTGTGGCAGCTGCTGGATCAATACCCAGCAGCCTTCGAGTTCTCGGAGGTGTATCTGACCGTCCTGTATGACAGCGCCCGCATCTCGCTCTTCGGCACCTTCCTCTTCAACTGCCCCCACCAGCGAGTGAAGGAGAGCACTGTGAGTAGGAGGTGTCACAGCTGCTCCTTGGGGCCCCTCTGCAAAGAACGTGGTCCCAGCTGAGCAGTTCCTTTGTGCTTTTCAAAATGTCACACTCTTCATTCAGGCAAAATGTTCAGGTCCCCAGATGAGTGTGATCAGAATGTCCTTTCAGGTGATCTTTGCAGAGACAGTGACTAGTCAAGAAGAAAGTCTGTTGAATTCCTTTTTTGTTTTCTTCTAGGAAAGCATTACATTATTAGTTGTACTCCTTTAAGAAGCAAATCTATATCTGGAGCTGATAAAGTAGAATGACAGGCAATAAATAGAATTTCACGCTTCGGGCAGACTTTGAAATCTCTTGACATAATTGTTCAAATAGTTGAAAAAGTTGGAAATACTGCATCAAGTTCTGATAGCAATGCACAATGAAGGCATTTAGAAAACTGAACTGAAAATGGAAGCTTCACAGAACTGTGTGTGATGGCTGATAAAAGTAAAACTTGCTTATTCTGGTAAATATTTTCCCTTTAAAGTTGTAGGTAGTCACCTCAGAAAGAAAAAGAGCATTCAGGGACCATTAGTGTATTCTCAAAATAACAGTTTGAGGATTAAGAGTAAGCAAACAAACAATTAAATGGAAAAGTAACTGCACAAATGGAGAGCAGGGCACAGCTGTTTTCTCCAGCTGTCTTGCTGCTCTGTGGCGCTACCTCTAAATTACATCCCTGAATGTCAACTTCTTGCAGGAATTTGCTATAAGCAAAAACATTCAGCTGGGTGGTGAGAAAGGCCTGAGGTTTCCCTGTGTTTGGGACTGGTCTCTGCAGTTCTCCAGCCGGGACCGCCTGCTGTTCCACAACCCGCTGTACATCGGGAAGAGCGCGCCCTGTGTGCACAACGGGGCCGTGAAAACCTTCAAGCGCTCCAAGGTAATTCCAGGGCTCTGGGAGAGGGGCTGAGGCTGTGCCCCCCACAGGGGCTTCCTGCTGGGACAGCTGCACTTACACTGTTTGACACTCGCTTTAGCAGTAGGAGCCTTCATGTTCTTGCCTTCCCAGCCTAAAGATGTAAATTGTCAAGCCTTGTGTTGTAGGACGTTTTCTGATGTGGCTGTGAATGTTTGCATTGTTTCACCTACGGAAAAGTGATGACATGCCACTTCTTCCCCCCAGGGTTGTCAGTATTTTCAGTAAATACTGATTATACATCAATCATTCATTGCTACAAAACACATGTATTTCTTTTTAAAGGCCACAAGCAGCCATAGTGAGCCCTGTGAGCCCTGCAGTAGTGACTCACAAGCTTAAAGGTCACAGCATTTCTCTGGATGATGCATCCTGGCAGCTCAGGGAAATCTGCTATTCAAATGAATGTAAAACTGGAAAATTACCAGTGTTTATTTTCTGCAGAAAAACTACAGCTCCACATTGCGAGGTGCCCCCCCTGCGCTGAAAAATGGGATCATCGGTGAGCAGGAGTTCCTTCCAAGGAGAAACTCTCTGATACTAAAACTGAAACCGGACTTTTTACAGCCAGTGGAGAGCCCCAGTCACAGCATGGAGCAGTACTTCAGAGACTGGTTTGCAAAGCCTGTTGACCTGCACGGTGTGATCCTGCCCCATCTCTCTGGAACACAAATAAAACTGTGGAAACTCTGCTACTTCCGCTGGGTCCCCGAGGCCCAGATCAACCACGGCGGCTTCATCGCCGCCTTCCACAAGGTGTCTGTGCTGGCAGATGAGGTGGACATGTTAAACCGCAGCCTGCGGCAGTGCCACAGCAACTCTTCTCTGCAAGGCCACTGCTCAGAACTGGATCAGAGCAGGATGTACTTCAGAGCAAATGGCTTAAATGACACCTCTGGTGCCCCAGACTTTCTCTCCTCCTCATTCCCGTTTTCTCCAGTAGGGAACCTCTGCAGACGGAGCATTCTGGGAACACCGTTAAGCAAGTTTTTAAGTGGTGCCAAGATCTGGCTGTCCACTGAGACGCTGGCGAACGAAGACTGAGGTGATGTGGTGGTTGAAAGGTGTGGGGAGGATTCAGCATATCATTTTGTCTTTTCTAAGTTAACACTGCTAAATGCGGCATTGAAAGCTGTAATAATTTTTATATACAAACATTACGTAAGTTTTGCACAAATATTTAAAAGCAAGGCAAGTCAAGCTTCAAATCGCACAATTTTGTCTTCAGCAGTTCTCATCTGCTGGAGGAGCTTCTGGTCCCTAATTCCTCCTGTACCTTGGGTTTGGCTTGTTACATGCAATGGAGCATTTCATTAGCTAATTGAAGGGCTTGGTGTGGTCATTAATGAGGGTTCTGCTTGAAGTATCTTTTTTTCCCAGGTAGTGACTGAAATGACCCTTTGATAAAACAGCTTGGAAAGCCAAAGTAGTGCAGTGGATATGAACTGACAGCTGACATCTGGTAACATACTATTTTCTCAGACTGCCTCTTCAGGAAATACTTACATGCATAGATACAAACATACTAATGTTCTGTGACTTACCAGTGTGTATCCATGGGAAGGGTGGTTCCTTTTTCTTTCTCTCCTCAAAATGTGTTCATTAACCATTAGTCAGATCTGTGCTCTTTGTCATGAGCTTGACTTTAGACTATAGAAATCCATGTCAGGACAATGCACTGTTAACCTTACCACATTTACTGTAGATATGGTATTGGAGTAGCTTTAGAAGTGCCTTTAATTGGGAGGAAACAGTAGCGAGGTGACTCTAATGCAGCTGACACCCCCCCAGTTTTTTACAACAGATTGTTGTGGTAAGTTCTTGTTCCATCCCCTGCCCCTCCCTCTCCATTTCTGCAAATAACAGGGGTCCAGGTGAGATTCTCACTTTTTTATATAGGCACCTCAATCCTCAGCATTATATCCCTGCACCAATCCCAGTTCCTGCTAACCCTCTCCTCATTTTTGTAGGATGAAGTAGCTTTCAGCAGAACTCACACCTGAGCCCTGCTGGCTTCCAGAAAGGACTCACTCTGTGCTGCCAGCCCCACCAGGAGTGGGAGTGCTGTGGTCACTGCTGGGCAGGTGCTGCAAGAGCAGTTAGTGGTGCCTTCTTTTTGTATGTGTGCACATCCATATGGAGAGTGCAATGACCAAGCACTGCTTGAGAGAATTAAATCCAACAGCCTCCCTCTGCTTAATGCAGCAGCCTCCTTGTTGCTCTAAAACCTTTTAAATGATACCTCTCCCTGGATGCTATGCCAGAAAAGGACTGAAGTTTCACAGGGAGAAAAGCAGAGGTGTGAAGGGTGGGTGGAGGAATAGTGATGTGTCCTTCTCAGAGGTTAAGGCTACTGCCAACTGCCTTAACAGTGGGGCAGTATTTTATATTAAATTAGTTCTGTGTAAAACACAAATGCTGTTGAACTGACACTGAGCTTCTGTTCAGGTGTCGCCTCACAAGTGAAGGCACCCAAGGCCTTCTGTGATGGACTAAAAGCTGTTCTCAGTTTTTGTGAAACAAGAAAGCTGCATGATGCTGAATTACTGTCATGTATATTGGAGTTTAAAAAAGACGGGGAGGGATAGGATTTGAAGACCTTTGTTTCTAACACCAAACTGCACAGCCTAAGTGACCAAGTGGAGTTTGGATGTCCAGGGTTGCTCAAGTCTTAGTTTCAGAGAACATGAATCTGGAGTGGCCTTAGAGGTGCTTTGTGCTAGAACAGCCCAGCACTTACAGGACCCGAGTTTCCCAGGCTGTTCCTGCCCTCCAAGGGATGGAGAGAGAAGGGGCAGGGCCACTGCAAAGGTGAGTGAAGGTGAGGGGGGTGGGCTTCCTTTCCTAACTCCCCAACCCCTGTGTTTATGCAAAGCTCTGTGTGTGTGCACAGGGCAGGCACAGGCTCTTGTGACACAGAGCCAGAGCCTTCTGGTCAACTGTTTGTGAGGAAAAAACGTGTATTCACCTCAATTGCCTAATTATGCTGCAAGACAGGCTGAGCATGTTACATGGTCCACAAACCAGTTGTGTTTATTTCCAAGCTTGCTGGAGCAGTCATCTCACTTGTTCAATTCATTAGTCAAACGTTTGTATTGGTTTGCTGTTGTGATTTCCTTTTTCCCCATTAGCTTATGGCTTTCCCTGGCCTGATACTTGACATGAAAGACCTCAACCTGTGTGCTTAGTGTCTTTTGGTACCAATTTTTTTTCTTTAAAAATGACAGTTAAAACTATATCTATTTTTTGTCTTTAAAAGTATAACTTTTTTGGTTTAAAGGTACCAAAAATTTGTAAATAAATTACTCCACAAAAGCAGCTGGTGGAATAAAAAAAAAATGTTAAGGCTAGTACCCTTTGCGGGGGAAAATGGGTACTCTATTTAAACAGAATTGTCTTTTATAAGGAGATTTCAGACATTTTACATTTCAGTTCTAAGATGTGTACAGATGCTGCAGAGGGTCTTTGTATTTTATATATATAGCATGGGAGGGGGTTAAAAATAATATGCCTTTAAAATAAACAAGACCTGTCAAAATATCTGTTTGCCAAACAGACTTAAATTTTATACTGTTCAAAAAGGGGAGTTAAGTGAGCAGAGGCTGAGGGGGCACCTCCTGCAGAGAGCAAGGGAAGGGATCCACTCTTCCCTAGACATGTAGACAAGGTTCTGCGTCTGTGCATGGCACAGCCTTGCCTTCCAAGGAATCTGAACAACTGCTGTGTCTGTGTGAGTGAATGTGTGCCTGTGGATGATGGTCCTTCCTCTTAAGTTAAAAACCCTAATACTTCTTAATTTACTTTTGAAAGACAGGTACTAAACATTGATTTTGAAATATTCTCCACTCTGCACAGTTGCCTTATCAAGTCAGTAGGGACTACTATGAATATTTTTAATAACTTTCAAAAGCAATTTTGGGCTGTTAGTATGTATCTTTATGTACAGAATACATGCAAGTGTGCATATATATGTGTGTGTATATATGTACACATGTTCAAATTATTTCTGTTCACCATTTAAAGAAAGATCCTGTTAATGCCATTTTGGTGTTTCAAGAGTAAAGCTACCAAGAAGCTCAACTTTTCTTGTCTGTTTCTAGAAAATGTGCATTATTTGAGCAGTTCCTGGCTGTGTCATGGCTTTTGTAGCACCCTGTAACCCACAGGGAGCTCAGAAGCTGCTGTGGGTAGTGAACCTCCAGGGCAGCAGTGACTGAGGTGCAGCTCAGTGCAGACCATGTGCTGGGGGTGGAACTTCCTCCTGCATCCACTGTTGTATGTCAAGGGCATGTTTTTGGTCCCAGAGATGCAGTGACATGTGTGTGTCTGCCCAGCCCTGCACCTGTGTCCAGTGTGCACCTGCCTGCAGTACCACTGACATTTACTGCCTTGTGTTTTCATGAAAATGTAGCAAGCTGGGCAAACTTTCTGCTACTCTCAGAGGGAAAGATATTGAAACCAAAAAAATTCTAACATATATTTAAGCAAAGGATGAAATCCTAAATTTGCCTCTAACAAAGAGCCAGAAATCTGTACCTCAAATTGCTGTAGGCAGTAGGTTTCTAATGCTGTTGCTGTGATGGTTTAGAGTTCACCATTTCAAATGAAACTAAAACCTTTGTGCCTGATAATGATTTACTGAGTAAAGTAGCAGTGGCAGGAATATTATAAAATCCTGATGCTGAGTTGTGAATGTGAAGTAAATTAGAGTCAATAAAAGTTCATACCTTTCCACAGTGAACTTCAGGTGGTTTTCTTTCACTTTCTCTAACAAAAAAAAAAGAGTGGGGGTGTGTGTTTGTTTTTTTCCCAGAAAAAGCAGAGCCACTGTGCTGTAAAGATGATTAATAAAAATTATGTGCAAATGATCTTAATTTCTTGCTACTTTCTATTGAGGAGCCAGCTGTTTGCATGGTAAGCAGAATTTCCAATAGCAGGAAAAGTTACTCAGGACAAGAATGAAGATTCCAGAGAAAACATGTTGGCTGTGTCTTAAAACTGAGAGAAGCCCACAGGATTCTGGTGTCTTAAAAGGGAATTCTTTTTAATTACATTCAAATTAACTGATGCATTTCTGAATGTGGGGCAAAACTGACTGTGAAGACTGACACACTGCAAATGAGTGTGGTCATGTTGGCACTGACCAACTCCTGTCTAGGTAATGTAAATATTCACAACAGAAGGGGCTGTTAAATAACTTGTCCTTTTATACACAGCAGTGCATCAAAACAGCATTAAAGTGTTATGTCTTGCTCTCTGCCATTATTGAACACCTGTATTTTTTTATATTCAAGGGTAAAATTCAAATCCATAATACTCAGTGTGGACAGGTAGAAAACCACACTGGTCCTGACAATCCTGGAAAGGTGCTGAACTTGCACCTTGCAAAAAAGCTTGCACAACATAATTAATTTGGGCTACACAGGGAACATGGGATAGCCAGGACTTGATGCCCCACATTTTGTGTTGTAGAGGATGTTCTCAGAGGGTACCAGTGTGATGGCAGCTGTTTCTCCTCACTGGGCAATACCCCTACCTTACCTCTCATAGAATAAGGTAGGAATTGTGGATAAAACAAAAAGGCTCTGCTCTTCTGAACACAACATGACATGCAGTAAATCATAGTCTGCTCAAATTACATTTTAGAATGTTTTGTGCTAAAAAGGACTAGAATAATGTTCCAAGAAACCAGAATTTGAAGAAGAAACTATGTTTAATAAGCAGCAGCCACTGGTGTGTGTACGATGCCCACAACACCCACAGTACCTGCATGATCCAAACCTCTGTCAGCTGATGTGTTTGCTCTTGCCTCCCACAGCCTGCACGTGACAAACCTCCACTGCAGCTCCCAACTTCTTCAGCTCACTGAGCCACAGCATCTGCTTGTGTGACAGGCGATCGTTGGGACCCTTCACTTCCACCAGCTACGAGGAAAGGGTGATGATTAGTGGTGTGCCAGTGGAGGAACTGAGGGCTCATTAGCTCCCACAGAACAAGTATTTTTTATGGTTGTTACACAGTAAATATCCATCAAAACACAGAAGTCCTTTTGAGTATGGAGATCTCATACTCAAAAATCAAATACCTGCCACCTCACCTCTTCCAGCTGCCACAGCAACTTAGGTGTTCTAGAGAATTAATCTGTTATTTAGTTCTGTTCTATAACACATAACAAGTTCCCCAAGATCACATATCCAAGTCTTTAGTACCTATTCTACTACCATGCAAGACACAAACCATAACTCTGCTTACTCTATTTTTTAGCAGTGCCTATAGTTGTTGTAGACTGAAATAGGTGTGTGTTTGTTTAAGTGGTGCCAGTAGAACCCCTTGCGAACAACAGTCAGAATATGTATGACTGATCCCTAATACTCACTTCACATTTTCAGTCAAGACCTATCCCACACCAACACTTGGCCAGTGGCGACTCTCATGCTCACTAAAGCTACAGCTGGCAGGTTTCCACAGGTGAGGGTAAGGCAGCTGAGCTCTGGATGTTCCCCTGCTGCCCCCACATACCTTGAAGTGGTGGGTGTGTGTGCTCCACACAACCAGGTCGGGCAGCCCCCCCCGGCAGTGGCGCAGGTCCTTGGACAGTCTCCGGAAAACGCCGCTCAGGAATGGCCCTCCCAGGCACGAGACCAGGCTCTGCAAGGCATGTTTTGGTAGCTGGTTGGTTTTATTAATTTCTTGTAGAACCATTTCCCAACCCTCACAGGAATATTGTATGGCCCAGTTCAGCTTTTTGTTTAGTCTCGTGTAACAGGAAATATCAGTAGAAGTTTTCTGCAGTGATTTCCCTGCTGTGTTGCCAACTGCTGTTGCAGGAAAAGTGACCATTCCAGAAAAGTGTAAGAGTACTTGTGCAGGGACTTGAGCACAAGTCTCCCTGCTCCCAGTTCCTCCCTCCCAGCACGGTCCATCTGCCATGGCTCAGTGCCTGTGACACCCTGTGACACACTGGGGCCAGGGGTGATTGAAAAGCATTCCCAATGGGAGTGCCCATGCTGGGCAACAGTTCCTTACCTGGACTTGCTGGAGGGAAATAAAACGTTCCCAGCTAACTAGTGCTGCTGCTTTTCCCTCCTGAGTCATCCAGATGTCAGCAATCAACTCTGCCAGTGTCTCTGAGGAAGCTGAGTGAAGCTGCTGGAGTCTGGCCTCAATGACATCCCTCCTGTTCTCATAGAAGCTGTCAGTGTACAAATCCAGGGGGGACGTCTGTATAAAAAAGTAAATTCAGCTCTGAGGAGCTGCCAGCACAGCAGCTACTCCCAGAATGACAATGCTTTACTTGGTATTTTTAAGTACAGATTCAGCCAAACATTGAACTGATTTAACTTGAACATGTCCACCACATAAACACTTATTAAATGAGAAAAACTTGAATATATTTTAATACCCAGTGCCAGTGCAACAAATGCTGGCCACACCTTGGCCTGTTGTCCTGTCAGTTTTGAACTCTAGACAGAGGTTTCCTTTAACAGATGCTGCTCTGAGCAGTGATGTTTAGTCAGGATCTGGAACTGGTACCAAGACTGCCCAGGTACAGTGAACAGTTTGAGGTGGAAAGAACAAAGCAGTGATGAAACTGGGGTGTGTCCCTCAAGCACCTACAAGCACAGCAGTGAGTCCTGAACACGTGGGTGTGTAAAGCCCATGCAGCGATTCAGCTGGAACTCAACTGAACAGGCTGTCAGGCAGCACCCTAGTGCTGTGTCAGCTTTTCAAAAGCAAATGCAGAGTGCTTAGAAAATGACACATTTCAGCCTTACAAAAAGTGCTGTCACAGATCACCCCACAGAAATACAGCCTAGGAATGACCAAGAAAATCAGACGTGAGCTTTCAGCTCATTATTTTTCATGCCTGAGGCATTAATAAGGAAAATCAAGTTTAAAAACAATGAAATCTGCAAGTGACTTGTAACACTAGGCTTGTAATAAACATAAAAACACACAAGTTTCAGGGGTTTGATTTGTTTGGGTTTTTTTAAAGTATAATATGCATGTAAGATTATATGAAAAGAAATGTATTTAGAAAGGGAAGCTTTACAGCCTTTTAAAATTACCTGATAGGAATTCCTGAAAACATCGGGTATGTCATCCATGAAAATGATATCCCACATCAGAATTCCATACAGTGTAAGAAATGTTGAGCCTTCCCCATGAATACCTAAAGGGCAAAATTTAGTAAAAACAGAAACATTACAGCCATCTCGTATGAGGATGTACTAAACCATTGCAACCCAAGGCAGAAACATGCCCTGTTCAGGTTCACACACAGCTGAAATCAGCACACATTCCCATCCCAGCACAACACTGGAAATGCAGTTTATTCCTGTCCCCTCTGCCAACACCTGCTGCTGCCAGGCCAGTCACAGCACAGGGCCTGTGTCACTGCCTTGCCCACAACAAGGCTAACTTTCACAAGGCTAACTTTCACAATTTTTAAATGCACAACTATTTTAACATTAAATCCTTGTCACTTTTTAGACATAGGGAGACATATGTGTATGAATATATACATATAAACACACACACACACACACATATATATATATATATACATAAGGAAATACTTTTTCACTGTGAAGGTGACAAAGCATTGGCACAGGTTGCCCAGAGAAGCTGTGGAGTCACAATCCTTGGAGATCCTCCAAAGCTGCAGGTGGTCCAGGGCAGCTCTTGGGCAGAGGGTTGGACAAGGTGAGCCCCAGAGCTGCCTGCCAACCTCAGCCACTCTCTGAGGTATGTTCTGGCATTGGTCTATTAGTGTGAAATACCATCTGTTTTCATGTTCATCTAGTACCAAAAATCAGTGGAGGTTTACATGTGTTTAATGAGATTCCCTTAAATGACAATGCCAGCATTTTACCCTAAGAAATAAAATAGTTGTTCACTGGTAAGAAAAACAAAGTAAGTAATTTTCTATGGAGATAAAGAAGAAACACTGTTTTTTTCACAAACACATTTCAAAACCACCTTTTGTATATGAAGGCAGCAAATCATTAAAGGCCAGGAAGCAGGTCAGGTTGAAAATAGGTATTAGAGTATTTTGGTAAGGAAATGATGTACTAGAGGGATTTATGAATAAAAAAAATCAGACTAAAAACTGATCTAATGAAATCAGCTAAAACCCTGTTAACTAAGCTGATCAGTAAACAGTTTCTTTACTCCCAGAGTTATTTTACTGTAAAAAAGCACAAACAACTGGTACTGTTACCCTGATCAAAGCCATTCCTCCTGTAGTGAGCCAATGCCAGCTCCTCAACGGAGCACATGACTGTGGATGCACTGCAGTCTTTGCTTCCTTCTTCATCATCAATATCCTCCATGAGAAATACAGATTTTCCCATTCCTGTCTGAGGACACATCTTTCCATTGATTGTAACCTGGACATATTAAAACATATGATTATTTTCCAGCCTCACATTTAAAAGCTTTAGCCTAGGTATTTGGATCTTGCCTAAAGCACACATTCCTCCTCAGTTCTCTTAAACTTAGAACTATTATTTGTTTCTAAAAACCAACTGAATAAAATTTAACCTATCATTCCTGTCAAATCATTCTGTTTAGGTTTCATAAACTGGTACGTTTTTCAGAAAAAAAAAGTCAGCAAAAATGGGAGATGGGCAGATGGGAATGTAGCCTTTCTATGTGGACCAGGACCAGGAGGAAAGAATCCAGAAGGCTGAGGACACTGATTATGGACTGAGACAAAGAAGGGCTGCAGGGAGAGATGTGGTGAGGAGAGAACAAGTGAGGCTCTGCTCTGATCTTGCCCAGATAGAATTACCTTTACAATGGTATGGAAAAGAAAATTAAAAAGTCCACTCCAACATGATGCAAGTGCACCTCACTGAATATTTGCACAGTGCATATTCAGAGTGCATAACTCCCAAAGGTTACTAAAAGAACACTGTATGTTTTTTACCCAGTAATCTCATGCTGACAACATGTTAAGGGGACTATCACTTTTTCTTGTACACAGAATACTTGGCCTGCAGACACAGAAGAAATGCACTGATCTGATCAGACTCTTCAGACAGAAAGGCTCTGAGAGCATCAGTGGAGTTTACACCTGATCAGATTCATAACACATATAAAGCAATGCACATTAAATCAGTGTCCAGCTGACTAACTTCAGCTAAGAAGCTGACTAATGTACACGTATTTGATTACAAAAGGCTTTTGTTTTAGAAAGACATTTGTACTCATTTCCTGCAGCACAAGTCAATCACAGACTGGCGCACAGCACGTAACAAGAGGTTGTATTTTTCTGTCAGAGTGAGACAGACCTCCCAAGTTGCTGCTTCACTTTTACTTACATGTGTGACATCCTCCACAGCCATGGCAGGCAGCTCCTGGAACAGGCCTCGGAGGTGTTTGCAGCTGGGGGAGTCCCTGAGGCGCAGGGCCCGCAGGGACAGGGCGAGGCGGTGCCCGGTGCGCACACAGGGGTCCGACAGCCCCCGCTGGATACAGCCCAGGGCCTGGGGAGAGCAGGGCACAACATGGACAAACAGCCATCCACACCTGTCTGCTCAAGACCAGCTGGTCTAAGGAGCATGGTGAGGTAAATGGAAAAACAGTGGAAAACCAGCACATGTGTAACTGAATGCTCAAACTGAAGGTACTGAAGCTCAAAGCGAGAGTAGTATTTTGCACAGGTAGGTTTCTGGATTCAAATTTACACTGGTACAGTAAAAAGAAATTATATTGATCACTATAAATGAAGAATAAGATTAAGGAAGTATAAATTCTACATAAGGGACCAGCAAAAAGTTGTCTCAAAGGTAACCCAGTTCAATATTTTTTAGCAAGCTTTTTAATAGCATGTGATACAGACAACAGAAGGACCAGATTAGTTGTGCAAGGCTGTACATACAGAACAAATTTTAGACCAATGCATTGCAGAACATCCAGGGTTAAAAATGGGCTCCCAAAAGTGAATTAAAATCATGGTTCTGACATATTCTCTCTGACTTGAGAAGGCAGTTTGTCCTAATCTATACACAAGGAACCGAAGGCAACTCTTCCTTTGTATAACTTTCAAATCCAACTCTAGAAAGCTTCATATATAGATATGACACAGAAGAGAAAACTACAGACACCTGACAGCCTGTGACATTATTTCCTTTTAAGACTTAGAGAATTAAAATGCATGACAAAATACAAGCATTTTAATCCCAAATCTCAGCAGCCTTAGTGAGGGCAAGGAAGCAACATCAAGGGAAAAAAAAAGTCTTTCCCTTCTTATTTTAAATAACTCTACAGTTGGTACTGTTCCTGCACCTAAAACTTTATTTTTAATTCCTATTTTTTATTGCCAAATTAGTCAGGTATCTTAGGTGTGTTTAATCAGATTGGACTTCTTTGTGTTTTGGTTAAAAGTCAACTTTCAGTCTGCCCATACACACTTCACTGTGACCTATAATGTCCTACAGTTTCATCTTCAATCACTGCCAATATTTCTCCTTTGTATACAACAAACAGGAAAAATAGACATAATCTCTAGTGCTTATAAATCCTCAGACCAGCAGCTGATACAACTACCACCAGCTGCTTCTTGTACAGAAAATTCATGGAAATGCAACTGAGCCCTCAAATGAGTTACACAGTGGCTTCTACATCTTGAAAAGAGAGTCAGTGCTGGCTCACAAGGAATCCAAAGACACAGCCTGTGCTGCAGCTTGCAGTTCTCTCTGGTGCCTTTGCATTCTGCTGTAGAAGTATTCCCAGAGGTGCCAGAAAGTTCTACAGAGATTTACAATAATCTCTGCACATGGTCCTTGCCATTCCCATATGGTTATTTTTCTCTCATTTGGCTACTTGCCAGCTAATCACTTAGGAACTCCCAGGCCCTCACCATGTACAGAATGTTTCTGAAAGCCTCAGCTGCATCAGTCAGACCTCAGACTGGCAAAATAATATGCTTTCCTTGTACAAACACACCACTGGTGTGTGTGTGTGTCCTACTGGAAGAGAAGAGGGAAGAGGAAGCAAAAGCTAAGGTTACCTCAAAACCTCTTCCCTGCTCTGCCTTCCTGAGAGAATGAACTAGACCACGATGAACACAGTCTGTAACACAAGTAATATAAAGCCATTAATGTTGTTCTTTATCTGTCTCAGGGTGGGCACTTAGGAGTTCTCCTCTAGGACCATGGAAACAGTAAAAAATTGCTGATAACGAAGACTTATAACCTTGCCAGAGCTGCAAGAAACAGACTGAAAATGGGGTTGTCTATTGCTTGACCTCTAACAGGAGAAACCTCACACCAAAACTGTCCCAGATAAAGAAGGCAGCCTTCTCCCACTGCCAACAGTCAGCCAAAGACTTAATTATCCTGGGGGCTTTTTTGTTTGAAAATATTTTAAAGTTCCTTCCAATCACATTTGTCTTTTTCATTCCAGATATGGCCAAACCATGATTCAGGTTCAGAAGCAAAGTGTTTACTGCAAGAAATTTCTCTGCTTCTCATAAACTGAGCAAATTTATAAAGCAGAACAGCAAGGAAGCTGCTGCCTGGTAACTCCGTACAATCCTTCATGTCAAATGGTGTTCCTTTATGCAAAAGGAAAAGGCAGGCCAACCAAGAATGAGGGTACACTCAATACTGATTTTCCTAAAACAAACTGATGGTTTTGACCTTGAGATTCCTACAAATATCTGCATTTTTAGGAGATCCTACTTCACTCTTCTTTTCCTAAGATGTATTTCTAAAGCATGTTTTCAGACAATGCCTGCAGTGTTTCCAGTCTTACAGCAGCAGCTGTGTAATACCTTCTTGGTGTTTTTCAGGTGCTGATGTAAATTCAGAGCCAGACGATCCCACCATCTCCCTCTGCTGTCAGCACAATACACATCCTGAGCCAGGAGGCTCTGCAGCTCCTGCACTGCTTCCTGTAGCAATGGGATTGTAATTTTATTAACTAAGTTACAAATCCAGGTTCAAGTTAGCTTGTCACTTTCCCTTCTAATTAATGGATGCTATAAAACTTTGTCTCTGCACACTTGAAAACAGCTTTTTACTCCACTACCCGATATACCCAACCCAGCTGCTTAGGTGTATCTTAAAAACTCTAGAATAGAGGTATTCTTATATAAACTTAAAGGTCAGCTGCAAAAAAGCAATATTTTTATCCTTTCTGTATTCCTTTTTACATATAAAAATATCTTACTATTACTTGTTGCCTTTTGCAGAGGCAAAGTCTTTTACAGAATAATCTGACTTGTTTTAACATGACCTTTAGGGATATTACCTCCTGAGGTGAACAGGGAAGGATTTCACAGACAAGTTCCTTCCAAGATTTTCCTTATTTAATAGCAATAACCAAATTTAGTGAAACACAGGTATCTTTAAATAACAAAACAAGCACATCTGAGCAACTGTCTTATGGTGTACTGGAGATGGTAAATGTCCAAAGTATAAGCAGAAATCAAAACAATTTAAAACTTTCTAAAGTAGCACAGTAAAAGGCTCTTTAAAAATAACCTTTTACTAGAACTGTAGCAAGCCCTGGCAAACATTAGCACCGTTTTCCTGCCACATCAGAACAATGCTACATTAAACACACATTCCTTCAGCACTTTACCTTATACATGTGAAGCCTCTGCAAAATTTCCACCCCTTGGGACAGGATCCTTGTGTACACCCAGCCCACGGTGAAACGCCGCAGGTACTCGGGGAGGGCTCTGTGGTAGCTGAGAAATAACAGCTCAGATCTGTTTCATCAGGGCAACCTGAACTCTCAACATTCTTTTACTGAGAATACTGATACCTAAAGCATTTACAGAAATTGAGTGCTATAAAATTCAATTCTGGATCCAGATTGAACTGCAGTGAGTATCCCAGCTGCAAAGGCAATAGTTTAGCTCAGGGAGTAGGTACAAGCTGCATTTGCACAGGGTGTTTTAGTATCAACAGCAGGGGAATCATTAGTTACTAAGTTTTACAACAGATGTAAAACAATAACTTAGTACATCATATTTTGTTACTGCCAACTTGTAAGTCAGAAGTTTAACTTCAGAAACATAGCTGAACAAAAGTCCAGAACAGGAATTTCCTGTCATAAAAAACTAATGTCTTTCCAGAAGGCATTTCTATGTTTCAAGACAAAGTCCTTTGAATGTCTAAAAAGACAAAATAGATTTTCCCACTGTCTTCAGTGTGAAAGGCAACAGATATCCAAGTAACCCACTAGGAATATTATCTCTCTCAGTTTCATGCCATGAAGTTGAATATAATGCCAAACAAAGCTTTAACTCTTGGGGTATCATTAAGCCAGAAAACTAAATAATTAAAACAAAACTAATGAAGAAAGTGTCAAAATCAACACCTTATTTCAGTTCTCAGATACTCAGTAACATTTCCTGAATGACCCCACTTGGGAGTCTAAAGACATGGAGAACCCAGGATGTTTTTCCATAATGTTTGCAACATTCTTTTGTTCACAGTGAATATTAAATTCTGCTTATTGCCATTTATCTGAGAGCCATAAAAACAAACTGTGACAAGGGAAAAATAAGGCTCTTGTTTTCCTGCATTGGCACATAGAAATGTTTTAGTGCCTTATCAGTGCCTACCAACTAATTCCCAAGGTTTTGTAATTTTCATACTATCACTTAAAAGCTAAACAATCAGAAAGTTCAAAGCTCTCAAGAACATTAAAGCCTCTAAATTTATCAGGCTTAAATAATATCTCCAGTCTATAAGCCTCTCTCAAAAGGAAAAGTATCAAAGTAAGATAACACACTTTATATTTCCCAAAGAACACTAGGCTGGTTTCCAGTTCACTACCTTAAAGAGGGATGATTTTTCAGTTCACTCCAGGTTTGTTTAGCACACAAATACAGATTATTAGCTTCTTCCCAGTTCCCATTTACCATTGCAGTGGCTATATCATTTGACAGATGAGCAGCAGTTGCATACCTGGGGAAAAACAACCACAATAACTTTATTAGGCTCAAAAAGCATCTACAGCTTATTTAATTTAAATATTAATTTAATATTAATTTAAAAGAAATTAATTCCTTCCCTTCCAGTCTCCAAAGACATTGAACCATGCAGCCATATTTATTCTCAATGTTGTAGGATTAGCAGAGTTTAAACTAGCAGGGCACATCATGTTTCAATTTACTTCCAAACTAGAGGACATATTTTTTGTTTAGCTCAGAGTCCACTCTAATACTCAGCACAGCAAATGAAGAAACAGCTTCCATCAGCAGATAATCATGAAGCAAATAAATATGCTACTTTGGATCAAAATGCAAGTCACTGTGAATTACAAGTCCAACCTGGATAAAAAAATGCATTTCAAATCATTGCAAAAGTACACCTGTACATATTTACATCTGAGTTCCACATGATAAATTCTTATTTGCCCACACAAGTGTTGCAGTAAAGCTTCTCTAGGAATAGGTTTCCAAGCTGCCAGAGCTGTCCATACCTGATGAGATCATCTCTGTCCTGGAAGACCTGTGTTCTCCTGTTCACGGTGTAACTGGGGAACACCACCCGGCCCATGTTTGCCATGAGCACTGTGAAGAGCTGCCCTTGGCCACCACTGCCACCTTCCTCATCCTCCACTGACTCAGGCAGAGAAAACAGCAGCAGAACTCGAGAGAAGACAGCACGGGGGCCTTTGCAGACCCTCACACATTTGCCAGCCAGGCCCTTCACCCTGCAAAGACAAATAAAATTATTGTAACAAATTATTTTTACCATCACTTGTAAAAATTAAATTTTACTGAGCATGAAAATAGAATTAGAACCAACTGCCTTTGGGGCACTCACCCTGCTGCTGTGCCAGCCAGTACCACAGCTCAGCAAGGCATGGTTTGCTCTCAGAGCAATAGTTACAGGCCCCAGTTTGAGGTCCCTTGTTTTAGGGTACCTGCATTAGCACATTCTCATTCAGCCTTTTCATACAAGACAAAACTTCTGTTACTTGTCCACAGGACAACCCATATTTAAAAGTGGATTTTCTGTGATCTCCTGGGATCACCAGTCTTTGAATTGCCACCTACAGCAAAAGGCATTACATTCCCAAAGTTGATGTGACCAAGCAAGTAACTAATGGCCTCTTTCCTTGGAGTAAGACAGCACCCAAGTATTTTTTTGGAGTGTAAATAATTTTCCCAGGTTCCTTTCTATTTTTCTAACCTTTCTCTGTATAGTTTAAGACACTACTCTGAAAATAATTTTGTTTCTGTTAGAGATATTTCTATAAACTGTGCATCATGCATCATCATGTATGTCAAATATCAAAGAGGAAAACAGAAATCTCAAGTATTTTCATACTGAAGTTTTCTACATCTGGATTAGAATGAGGGAACAATCACAACATAAGGAAAGAAGACCTTAATGATTCAAGGCATAATAACTCTCCATGGAGGAATGATTTTGAAATTCTTCTACCAATACTAGACTCCTTTTAATATAAGGAATTTTGTGTAAAATCACATGACAGCTTTGGGGCAGGAGGAGAAATATCTGTCCAATAAACACAGCTGTGCAGAACTTGACAGAGCTTTCTCTCTCTCAGTTGAAAAAGAATGCCACAGGAAAGACAAATTATGTTATTGAAGCAAAATGCAGGATGTACTGATATCTGCCAGCTTTCTATCCCACCTGGATTTCATACAGAAATGATTCCACAGTCCAGACCCCAATCACTCCTATTAGGGCAGCACAGTCTCTTATACCTGAATCTGGACCCCAGGAGACCTGGAAGTCAAGGGCATCTGACACACCCAGCTGTGACAGCCACAGGGAAAACAGCCACAGCAAAGAGAACACTCTGTCAGGTAAACAAAAACCTTTTAACACACTGCCAGAAGGAGGCTCTATGCTAAAGTACACAGTCAACCCCAAAAAGAGATTGTTGCTCTCCTCTAATTCTAACACAAAAGCTCACTGAGCAAACAAACATCAGATAATTGCTTTAACAGGCAATGACCTTCCCTATGTCTTTCTAGATGTTTTTCTGCACTAAGTTTGCTTTGCAGAATTCAGAAATGTTTCTTTGTATAAGCAAGTAACTTTGGAGACAGATAATCATGCCCATAGCTGACATAGTTTAAAAAAGTCTGGTATTTACCCTTCTGTTTGACTGTGAATTGAAACGTAATGCTGCCCATTTCTTCTAAATATACTAAATGCATTCCTCTCCTGAAAAGGCATCTAGATTTCAGTCCTTTAAAGAGCAACTCACCCGCTAAATGTAACTGTAAACATTTACCTTTTTAAAATCACTGTCCCAACACCAGCCTGGCTCCTGCTGAAGACTGAACGCTGCTTTGCCAACCTCAGAAAATCCTCCACCAGCTGCTGTTTCTGACCATTGGGGTTTGGCAAGTGAAAGATCTTTGCCAACGATTTTAGCTCAGGGGCTGAAAGCAAATCCAGCCCTTCACAAAGGTCTTCCAATTCAGATTCTAAAAGTAAAATGATCCACATATATTCATTGTGTGTTATACACAAACACTGAAGCAACAGCTCACAGTACGTTCATATAACCTGGAACTAAACTAACTCAGAAGTGTGCTATCAGTGTTATCTCATTTACCCTGAAATTCATCACAGGCCCAGTCTGAAGGAGTGGAATAATCAGAAAAAAGCACCTTTCACAACTTCAAAGCAAAAGCAAAACATTAAAAATAAAATTTGCTGAGTAACAAAAAATAGGCTGTTCAGAAAAACCTGTCTTCCCTATTACCTAATTTCCACTACCTACTCCTATCATGCATAACACAACTCATCCACCTGAAACCTTTATTCTGCTCCTCTAGTTCTCTCCCCAAGGCCCAGACAAGCAAGTGATGCACTGAACTCCAACACAGCACAACTGCAGGTTTTACATGTAACATTTATTTTCCATTCCAACACCTCTCCATGCTGGCCTTACCTGTTTGCAGGAATCTGGCTGCAGCCAGCTCTTCAATCACTGGGGACAAATCCACACTTATCTCTCCATACTCAATTTTGTTCACCTTTAACCAGTTCAGTTTGCGTTGAAAGAGTCTCACATACAACTTCTGCCCACCAACTGCAAATTTGGTTAAAGCAGGGGAGGATAAAAAGAGAAGTAAGTTCTAAGCAAAGTACTGTGCAAAATCACTCCCTTAAGCAGAAAGATTACTTTGATGCAGGTATCCTCTCAAACCCATTTTAAACCTCCCAGTGTTCTACAAACACTTGGTAAAACACCAAAACTTACCTTCTCAAGTAATCAATAATCCTATTAGAACCTGTAAGTTTTGTAGGTAGAAAGGTATTCCAATGAATTTTGTAGGAATTGTACATTGCTAAAATGCCTACCCTTAAAAAAATAATTTGTTTTATAGGAAGAGACAACTTAATTTTCCAGCTCTGCATATTGAGATGTTAAATAGATCTTTTTCCTTTCTTAACCAAGTATTTCATTCTGGAAAACAAAAGAAGCTGTAGTCTGCCAGAATAATTTCATAGTCACAGAATACCTCTCCATGAAGCAGTTTTCAGATTCTTCTTTTTCCAAAGATAAGCCAAATTTTACTAATATATCTACTGAAAAAAATGGAAAAAAACTCTCTTAATAATTTGATTTTTATCAGGGAAGTGCTCTCTTCAAGTACCTTTTAAAAAGACTTTTGAAATACTAACAATGCTGATATTCCACAAAATAGCTTATTAAATTTTAGCTGAAAATAGTGTAGCCATTGTCACTATATTCAACTTGAATACTTAACCCTCATTAACTTCTAAGCTTTTTATTCTTGTCTGTTGCTGATTAACTGAAAATGATTATCAATAAAAATAGGCACTGAAACACTACCAGACACTTAAGAAATGGCAGATAACCTCTACATCCTTATTTAACTATTCCCCTGTCCTTTAATGACTTTTTCAGCCTTTTTTTAATAGAATGTTTCCAGGATAGATTCACTGAGGGAACTGCATTCTAATCTATGAGCTTGTCATTCTCTCTGTGGGGTTATAACTCCTCTGAAGTCTGTCTGCAGTGTTTGCAACTCTGGAGAAAGGAAAAAGGTTCAAACATGGACATTCTTTCTCCAGACCATGGAACTGCCCAAACTAGGGCTGAAAACTACCAAGGGAATGCAGGGACAGCTTCCTTACTAAAGGATCTGAATGATAACTGGAAGAATATAAAGATATTGTGCAAGTAATTAATTGCTTCTCAAGCATCCTGTCCTGCAGTGCATTACCTTTGGAGGCTTAGGGGATTTTATTTTTTCTGTAGTTCTTAAGAAAGTTTCAGGTATATCACTGAAATAAAAAATTTGCTCCGAGTTGAAATACTATCAGCAAAAAGAAGCAGAAGATCTTAGAAAAGTTCACCCTCTATGACTCATCAAACCACAAGAGAAAAAAAAATTGTTTTCTGTACCTCAGTTCCACTGGTAACTATAAATCAATGTTTTTCAGGTACAACTTTTCTATTGTATGAGAGCTGGAAGGAGGATTTCACTGAGTGTGTGAGGTGGTGTCACTAGAACCATGTACCTCCATTTAAATTCTTCCAACAGCACCTTGTAGTGAAATTAAACATGGAGAATACAAAAAATACATTTTTTAATATTACATTTCAGACAGAACTCATCTAGAGTGCAAAGCCTGACACTGCACTGAAGTTACTTGTTACAGATTCACCTCTGCTTTTCCCTACCTCATCTACTGTTCCCATCACTAAGAAAACTGCCAGTGCTCTACATTTTATAACATGCTTCATAAACTTTCATAATGAGCTTCACACACTTCAGTGAGTTACAGATATGTCACTGAAGAATGGCAGACATTTCAGCAAAAAATCATGAAATACTGCAAAATATCTATATTGAAGCAACTTCTAGTTGTAGACCAGAAGTTGTCTACAAAGTAGTACTGGGCATGGCAGGGGGTGTTGTGTTATGAGAACTGAAAGACAACAGTCATCTACCTGAGCTGTTAGAGTATTCTGTCTGGTATTCCTTGAAGGCAAAGACATGCATCTGTCAGTTGTCCAGAATTCCTTATCTATTGATAATGCTACCCAATGCTATCCAATCCCTTTCCATAGCTCAATCCTTGTGTTTTTCCTACCCTGCAAAGAGAAGGTTTCAGCTGTGACCCTGGCATTCAGTGCAGACATGGATTCACCAGCA
>VYZS01002820.1:0-10239 GCA_013400695.1 Neodrepanis coruscans | reverse complement strand
AAGATGGTGAAGGGCCTGAAGAGGAAGCTGTACGAGATCTGTTCAGCCTGGAGAAGAGGAGAGTGAGGGGAGAACCCATTGCAGTCTACAGCTTCCTCATGAGAGGAAGATGGGAGACAGGCACTGGTCCCTTCTCTGTGGTGATTGGTGACAGGACCTGAGGAAATGGCCTTGTGGCCATTATCTGTGGTCAGGGAAGGCTTAGGTTGGATATTAGAAAAAGGTTCTTCACCCAGAGGGTGGTTGGGTACCAGAACAGACTCCCCAGGGAAGTGGTCACAGCGCCAAGCCTTGCAGAATTCAAGAAGCATTTGGATCATACACTCAGTCACATGGTGTGACTCTTAGTGATGGTCCTGTAAAGGTCTGAGAGCTAGACACAATGATCCTTATGGGTCTCTTCCAACGCAGGATGTTCCGTGATTCTGTGATGGCTTCTGTGGAGAAAATAAATTCCATCCCAGTCAAAAGCATCAATGAAGACCTTCCCTACTTTAAGTAGGCAACAACTATTTTCAGCACATGAGGAAACCAATGTTAAAAGAAATAAGGCTATGTACCTGTAAAAATTATTTAAAAGTCTAAACCGTTGTAATGGTTTGGGTTAAAACCACAGGGGAAGACAAAGNNNTTAATAAATTGCTGCCTTCCCTATCCGTCTCTTGTCCATTGATAAACCTAATACTGTCCAAAACCAGGACAACCGTTCTTATGTGAGACATCTAAAACCAAAGTATGTACTCTGTATTTTATCTGTAATATAATCAAGGTACATTGAAATTCCGGCCTGTCATTTGTTTCTGGATGAGATTTCTGGAGGAGATTCATTCCTCCTGAGAGTCCCCTTCACAACTGTTAGGGTGTGAGAAAGCCTTTATTTCCTAAGTGTATCTCACAGAGGACAATATCTCCTACACATTTCCAGACAAAATTAAGATGAGACTGTACAAGGCATATCCACTGGCAGTACGTACCTGCTTTCTGTGGTTAGAGAACTCTTCTAATTTATCATTCTTGACTTCAGTTCTGTCCTCATCTTGGTGGAATTAAAAATATGCCAGTCTACTTCCAGAAGTGCTGTAAGAATTCTGAAAAACAGTTCCTTTGTCCTTTCCTGTCCTGCATGGAATAAGCACTCATTAAGTTGATTGGAGAAAGGAATAGTGTTCACATATGGTTCCCCATCCCTTGTGTGAGAATATTTACCTGACTACAGATTTGCATTTTTCCACTGTATCAACGGGGCTTTTTAGTCTATCTCCTGAAGCATTTCAGGGTTTTTCCTTATCCAAGAATGGCACTGGCCATCTGGAGAATCTTCACTGTGGGCAAAGACCAAAAGTTTGGCCTCTATAGTCCCAAAAATTATATTTCAGAAGTATTCCCTGAATCAATTAGTGCCTAGGAAATAAATTGCTTATTCAGGATCTAGAACTGATTCTCTTTTATCCCTCACAGATATGTTGTTCAATAATATTTCATAAGTAGATAATGGATTTTGAAGTCTAAATTATGGATGGCATCAGTGAGGTGGAAGAATGTCTTTACTCCTTGAAGCTGAATAGAATCTTCGGCAAACAGTAGTGACTCCATTCTGGAATTGTGCTTTTTGAGACATCTGTCACAGAATCTCTGTTACAGGAACTCAATTTACCTGGTACAAATTACTCAGCCATTCAGAACTGGGACAGAATGATTATATTGCTCTTGCAGAGCCCTTTTAGAAAGACAAGTACCATATAATGTTAAAAAATTACATTTTACAACTGCTGAAAGAATCTTCCAGGAGGAAATGAAAGTATTTTTCCCTTTCAAAAGCAGTAGTTTCAAGAAACAAGAGTAGTTGCATAAATCAACAGAAAGATGCAATACTCAAGTCTTTCGAGTACTCTTTTTCTGAACAGCAGCTAAGATGAAACTGGGAAAAGATTTTCTAACTAACTGCTATTATTGACTAAATATAAAAGAGAAAGCTGAAGTTCAGACAGATTTGAGATTTGTTTAAACTTCAGAAAACATAAGATTTACTCATTGACCCAGTCAGTGCTCAGTAGTTCGACTACTTTCCTTTTTTTTTAATTAATGTTTGGATGACAGAAAGTCAAGATGGACTTAAAAATGAGGATGGGAAAGGCTACGAAACAGCAAAACTATGCCTAAGTAAAGATCAATGTGAACAACTGAAAAATTCAATGTTCACTTATTTCTCCAAGCAAGACAAATAAAAAGATGATTGGATTTGGTACAGAAATTCAGTTCATCAGTTTTAGCAAAACCATATCTTAAACTTAAGGACTGAGAATGTTATTCAAGTATCTAAGGATCATTCTATGATGTCTTCTTTAGAAAGGCTTTTGCTATTAAAATTTCAACATAAATTATTGTTGCTACAAATTCTGTGTCATATTAATCTATTTATCTGTTGCAAAGTTTATGGAATCTATGTACTTTGAAGCAAATAGAAATATGTCTCTTAGGACAAGTATTTCCCTTTCCTCTTTCACTTTTCGCCTGTCTTTCCATAACTGATATTTCTTCCCATATCTAACACTGATATACATCATGGAATTTATAATTTTGATTTTTATACATTTGTAAACAGAGCTTTCATAAAGTTCATCATATCTGTTAATTGCATTCCCACATTTTCAGTTGTATTGTATATTAAATATATTTTTTCCATTGCTAAGAGTTTGCACCATTAAATTAGATGCTATATATGCAAAAGAAGTTGCAAATAATGATAGACTAACTGCAAATTTTTATATGAAAAGCTGTGACTGCAGTATCAGTGAGTTCTGATACTAAATGTTGTGGCTAGCGGGAGGGAGAAGCTGGGCTCACAGTCCAGAACATACCTCAAGAACTGAATTTTTTTAAGACATATGGCTGTCTGCAACTGCCATCATCTCTATTAGGAAAATGGTGTCCTGATTCTTCCAATTCAAATAAAAACTGTGATGAGTGAGGAAATCAGACTGATGTATAAACTGCTGAATATAAATAATCCATATCTGATAATCTTTTAAATTGGTTTCACAATTACTGTGTCAAGTGATGAAAATGGTTTCTCCTGGAGGCTAAGTGTACAAATGTACTGCTCTGTAAATTCATTGAAATCAGTGAGATGCTGTTTCAAGTACTCTGCTTGACATGGTTGCAAACAGTTAAATAAACAGCCTGTAAAAGGCTTTATTCATTCTTGCAAGGTACTAAATTTTTATTCCTGTTTAAACCAACATTTTCATGAAGTGCAGTTGTTTTCAGTGTCATAAGGTTTGAAATTATATTCTACCATGAATGCTAATGCTTTTGAAAAAATCTTTCTTTTGAGTCCAAATTGTGAAACATTTACTTAAAATAATATTCTTGCAATCTAAAAAAAAATACATATGTACACTTTTTGACTGAAAAAAAATATTGCAAATAAAAGCAGTTGCTTCCCAGCACAAACTACTTTATTGACAAGCTAAAAATATAAACTTCTTTATCACATTCATATCAGATAAAGCTAAATCCATTAGTCCAGTAATAAAATGTTAAGTGCATAAGTACCAGAAGATGTAGGCAGTGAAGATGTTATCATATCATTGGGGCTCCTGTGCCGCTGCATGTCTCATCAACGTGCTTCATGGGAAATGTCAGAATGCTTCTGTAGACACAGCTGCCATCAACCTGATAATGAACTACCTGGGGGACAAGTCTGCTCTCTTTACAAGTCTCAGTCTGAAGTCCATTATACAGATAGATCACCCTAAAAGAAAAAAAAGGTTTTTTGAATTTAGATGGAATTTCTTTCTTTTCAGTTTGTGTCCATTTCCACATGTCATTGCCACATGTCCTTTCACTGGCTGCCAGCAAGAAGAAACTGGCTCCATCTTTTCCACTTCCCTCCTACCTCAGGTGTTTATTCAAATTGACAAGATTCCTTTCTTCGGGCTGAGCAGCTCTCTCGGCTCTGGTCACTGGAATTAAACCAGCCACACTCAGATGAATCCTCATGAAGGCTCAGTTCCTCACTGCCAGGTCAATGCACAGCTGGGGCATCCCAGATGTTTTGTTAAGCTGAATTTCTCTAACTCCACACGCTAATAGTTTAAGGCTCTTACTGAATGGAGGAGTGTGTAGGGGAGAGAGAAGCACAGTTGGTTTGGATATGTGTGCTTTTGGTTTAACAATATAACATTGAGCATGATCCCTTAAGTGATTCCTGCTATTCAGTTCATCCTACATCTCCTTGAGTGGCAAACAACATAATATAAAATAAACAAGACTTCAAATTGCACTAACATCTATGTTCAGACAAGCATTTCAAGCTTACATACATTCAGCTATGAAACACAAGCTTGCAGGCCTTTAAAACTCAACTTTTTGAGCTCATTTGAAGATTAAAAACAATGTGTTGATGCTTGAAGCAAGTTAGAAGATTTGTGTGCATTATTGATCTGAGAGGCAGTGACAGGAAGGGAAATTGAAAAGAAAAAAAACTACAAACATGAAATTGTGGCCTTGCTGCGTAGCAAGAGTGAATTGAGTTTTGCTTAATATATTTTTGTTACACTTTGTCAAAACTTTTAACACATCAGATACTATTTTACTTTAAACACTTCCCAGCTCTTTATTCAAATAATGTTTTAGTTAAAATTCATTGAGCTGAGGTCATTGCTTATTCACAGTGGCAGCTTGAATGGCTTGTGAGCACAGCTGCAGATGTTTGCCCCACTAACCAGTCCCAGCAAACTCTTCCCTGCTTTTGTGGTAAGACAGTGAGCTGTGGGGTGCCTGGCAGCAGTGCTAGCACGTATGCAGTCAGGCACCGTCTAGAAGCAAACCATCCAGAACAATACTGCAAAGGCTGACATCCTGTGAAAAATTAGCAAATGAACCAGCAAGAAATCAGCCTACCAAGGAGTTCTTCTTTCTTTCTTCTCTGCAAATTAGAATGTCAACCAAAAATGAAGAAAGGCTGCATTACTCGTCCTCATAAAATTTCATTTAAAGCACACTGCTGTGATTCTATTTTAGAGAAAAACAGTAGTATCTCATCAGAAAAGCAAGTAAAACTTCCACAGCTGGATATCGGTGCTTCCAGTGGATACAAGAATGCACCACTTGCCAGTCAGACAGCGTTTTTCTTCAGCATTTTACCCCTGATGGTATCTGTGGCAGGGTTTAGAGGAGTAAATTTTGCATTTGTTATGTCATTGTTTGTCATTAGAAAAATGATCTCGCTAATAGCTAGTAGTGAGAGCCTAGTTTATGCCCAGGTTAGTCCCCAGGTTTTATGTAGTTTTTATTTATGGGTTTGGGTTTTTTTTGTTTTCCAGGAGTAACAAAGTAACAAATAAAAACCAACAAACAAATACAAAAGCGGGAGTAACACAAACCGGACCTTGCTCCCAATAAATTTCCCCTGTAAATGTTTTAATCTTCATGTAAACCTACTATTAGTTCAGAGTTTTTACAACATTTAAGTTCTGCTTGGAGAGAAAATGATGACCTGTGTTGGGTTTTATTTTTAATCAATGGTCGTAATCTCAGCAGCAGATGATATTTTTAATTTACTGTGCTAGCCTAGTGGAAGATAGCACACATGTAGGGCACTCTTAATGCTTACATGCATTAGCTTACATGAAGATCATGTTAACTATTTTCCTTAGGAAAGAAGTATTGTTATAAATCCAGCAAATTTATTGTATTCATATAAATGGAAATGTAGTTATTATATCGATATAAATGGAAATAAACAGGAAGTCACTTATTTTCTTAAAGTTTTGAGCCTTTTTTCTTTCCCAGCCTCCACTCCTTTCTCAGTTTCAATGCCTTTCTCTGGGTCCCCTTAGATATTTACTGTGTTCTGTTATATTTTTCTCCTTCCTCTGTCCAGTTTCCTTTCCCTTCTATCTGCCTCTTGGCATGTATTCTTTTTTTGTTCTGTATTGAAGAGAATTGTACTTTTGATAATGACACAGACAACATATTTACCTGGCATATGTTATGTTGCATGGCTTTTTTGAAAATATTATGGAATTTGATAGTACTTTCTAAAATATGGATTCCAAAAAAAGTAGATTATTAAAATCAATATTCATATTGACAAGATTATGCAGGGTATGTAAAAAATTTGGAAGACAGATGGAAGAAGACAAATGCCTGGAGTGGTGAATGCAATGTCCCAGTGAAGGCATCCTATCATACTGTTGTCTCCCCATCAATATTGCTTCTGCAGTTGCATTCTATTGGTGCATCACCACTTTCAAATGCTTCTTTTTAAGATATACTCTGAACTACAAAATATGGTGAAGCAAATGTTTTAGCTGATACAAGAGCAGATGACAAGGAGGAAGAGGAGGGTGCAGCAGGAGCCAATATATGTGTGGGGTTTTTTAATTTTTATTTTTGTAAAGCAGATTTGTGCCACAATTTTCACCAAAATATGTAAGAATTTCACTGTTGTTATTTAACACATTGCCTTCAGGTACTGAAAGAACATAATTAGGTCTCCCCAGAACCTTCTCTTCTGCAGACTGAACAGCCCCAACTTTCTCAACCTGTCTTCCTAGGAGAGGTGCTCCCATCCTCTGATGATTGTTTTTTGGCACAACATTAAGACATAAGAGAAACATTTACAAAATTTTAAGTTACAAAGGAGGTATAAATAATAAGATATTTTATTAGATTACTGTTACCACGAGTTAGAATTAGAAGTTGCTTTCTGGAAAAAAGTAGAACTTCTTGAACTTCAAGAAATGAAAAAGGTCTGTCTCTTAGCAAAATGCAGAGAGAACATTTTTTAAATTGAAAACACTTATGAAATAGTCATGAATCTTCTGTGACTTTTGATTCCTTTTGCTTTGCCCTCATCATAGTAATTTGTGTGATGTACATAAGTTATTCTGCTTGGTAAATCAGTAGTTACCCTTACATTTGTATGATTTTAGGGAGTCACAAGTTTGACTCTTTGGAAGAAACAAAAAGCAGTAGTAAACAGAGTTGAAAAACAGGTGAAATGTGTTTATTTATCAACCCATTGTTGACATCCACCGAAAATTTCAGGATGGGGACTGGGTTTGGGAATTCCTCATGTACTCACGTTTTCTTGTGTATAGTCTAAATTTCTTTTAAAAAGCCTGTACAGTTTTTAATTGAAGCTTAATTTTAGATGCAAAATTAGATCTCACGATTTTATTTTGTTGTTGTTGTTTTGATATGTTGTCTCTCTCCTTCCAGAATTCCTGTACCCACACATCTGTCAACAGCATTCCCTGTGGTTTCTTCTGAAGTGCCTCAGTTGCCTATACCTGTTGTGCCCCCTCAGATCTCCTCTGAATTGCCATCTGTATGCCAGGGAGGACTATGCCATAATGGAGGGACTTGTCATCCTCTCTCTCTGCCTACTGGGGCCACATCATTTCAGTGTGACTGCCCACTACACTTCACTGGTCGATTCTGTGAAAAAGGTAGTTGTAATTAATTTTTTCTCTATTGGTTGTGAAATGCAAGTCTTGTGCTTCTTTGAAGGTGAAAAAGGGGAAGACGTAATGATCATCATGTTTCTCTGATTTTCATCCCATTTACTTTTAACAACTGAAGAGAAGATTCATTGAGGTAATTCAAATAATTCTTACTTGCAATGTAAGATAGGGAATATGTCAAGCACCCCTTGTTGCAGACTTGAGTTAAGGAAAACAAAAATCTATTATTTGTGTAAATTTTTGTGCACAGTTTTAATGCATGTTTTTTAATGTTTTATTTCTGTGAGAGAAGAAAGTTAACTCGTGAAAATAAGGTGAAGGTTTCCTCAAAAGATTATATGTTTTCCATTTCTATGGATTGAGTGTTTTTCATCACTGTGCCTGGTCCTTTGTTGAAAAAGACTATTTTTTTACTCTGCAGCTAATTTATACTTGTATTCCACTACTGTTGCTCATAAAGCACAGATCAGTCAAATGAACATACTTTAATTAGAATTTGAATTTAAAAAATTCTTCACATAATTTCAGTTTCTCTGTAAAAATAATCAATAAAGGCTAATCAAGCTATAAGACAATCTGATCAATATTTCTGTTTTGTAATTTTAATTGCTTTGCATTACTGCTTTTCAGAAAGTTTTTTTTAGGACAAATTTTATAGATGTCTTCAAAAGCTGTTTTAACTTTTAAGGTACTGTGGGCTATAAATTGTAGTAGATAATTGTCATAGCATTAAAGGGTGTTTCTAGTGTACAGGAAAAGAACAAAAAAAAAAAATCTAGATTATGGTTATATAACTGTGTTGCCCTCCTAATGAATTTCCCATAGCATGAAGTAAAAACAACTAGAGTTAAAAATGCCCTTGCTAGACTGCCAGTATATCTGAGCTAGCATCACCTTGTATTACTGTCTAAAAATAGGTCATTGCACTCACTATGTGTGAAAGCATTCACTGAATATCAGCTCTAAAAAAATAACTGCCATGTGTTGCTTAGATATCAGAGAATATTTTACCATTCAGCCTTTCACAAGTTTATAATAAACTAAATCATATATTTTCATATTGTAAGCGTTAAAATTGAATTCTATGCGGATCTTCTGCATATTTGGTATCTAGGCATATTCTTTACACTTTTAATACACTGAAGCTGTTGAAACTGCAACATAAAATAGTGAAACCAAACGACTGTATTTCCATCAAATGTAATAGATTTCATTACCACTCAGTGTGTGCTTCAATTAGCATCAGCTGCAGTATTTTGGATGTGAGCAGATTTTAGCTTTTTCCAAAGGTTATGTAGGAAGTAAAGAATGTTAAATTTTGACAGATAACCTGTGATAATAGGCCATATCAATGTGTATGCACAACTATTCTGTCAGATGACACCTTATCTGGACTCCACTGGTTTCTTCCATTGCTGTCTGATTGCTGCTTTCTTCTGACCTTCCAGTTGATATGTCAATCTCCAGGAGTCTACTATGGTTTGGTGTTTTTAATGAAAACTTACATAATCTGTGTTCAATTCATATTACCTCAGCTGGATACTTACTTTCCTGTGCCATGGACTTTGGAAGAAGTGCCTTCTGGTTCACTGGCTAAAAAAGCTATTTTTGAGTTTCTCATGCAAAAATCCACATTCTAAGCCATTTTCCCCATTGAAGATGAACAGTACAGGCCTGCTTCATATAATGGGATGAGTTGACTTCCAACTACACTTCCAAGAAAATTGTTCAAGTATAACTTATATGAGTAAATTATGGGGTCCACTTCGGTCTCTTTCTGTGATTTTTTTTTCAAAAATCATGTGTGAAAATATGACTACCTGAAAAGCAAATTAAAAACAGGGGATTATTGCACTAAGTTGTAGTTGTAACTATATCTGTGATGGTTAGGACTGAAGAACCCTGCATTAGATACACTAATAACCATTCCATTCAATAAAATGAGAATACTAGCTCTAATGAAACCCAGAAACAGGTAGGTCCTTTGGAGAATATGACCTCAGCTGTATAATCATACCATCCTTTTAATAGTTGAATGTCCAGTTTCCATGAGATACATATTCTTTTTTCCTAAAAGTGGAAGAGATACCATTTGCTTTCCTGAAGCTTGTAGCCGTGTCTGGTGTTGAGATATTAACATCGATTAGTATTTCTGCATAAGATGTCTTTTAATAGTTACAGCACTGGAAAAATAAGATTTCAATTCTCTTTCCTTTTGTATGGAGAAGATGAATTAAGGAGCTCCCCTTTTCACAGAGCTCTCGTTTTACTCCACCTTCAATACACAAAATATCTTTTTTTGCGAATGTTAGTGTGACACGTTCATCGGCAAGTCACTGGGGCAGCTACATACCAGAGTGTGTGCTGTCAGATTGTATGTTTATATAAATCAAGATATGACTTGATGTATCCTGTATTTGGTAGTCAAAAAGTAACTGCGGCATACTGTGATTTTATTTAATCCTAAAGTTTCAATGACAGGGATAATTTAGTGTAATGAAACCAGAAATTGCCCAGCTGAACCATCATTATAAGCCTTTGATATTCAGAAACAAGTTCCTTAGGAGGCCCAGAGAAAGCTCATAATTACAGGAGATAAGGGCATCTGAAATAATTTTATAATTATTTAACATAGACCTTGCAATAGAGAAAGTAAGTTATCATGTATGCAATTCAGAAATAGTGTTCCAGTCAAGGAAATTGTCTTGACTCCTTAAAGATAACTGATCTGTTTTAATCACGCTTGTCATGGTTTTACCACTAA
>VYZS01002789.1:5024-19126 GCA_013400695.1 Neodrepanis coruscans | reverse complement strand
GCATAAACCAAGCATGCAGATGACAAAAAGTGAGAGAAAGTTCTAACCTCCTCCTCTCTTAACTTCTATTTTTGTCTCCTTTGATGGAAAACTATGAATTATAATAATTTCCCAAGAATATACTAGGACAATGGATTTATTTCTCCAGTAGTGTTAATAATGAGCACTATTCAAATGGAAATAATTTTTTCTTCTTTGGATCTGTTTGATAGACAAAAAAAATAAAAGAAGACTTTCTCATTCCAGGAAATAATCCTTATCTTTTTATGAAAAGCCTTAATATTTAAAGACAAAAGACAATTTAATCTGCAAATCTAACTGTTTCTTAGGAGACACAACTAAGGAGAAGGCTGCTATCTTCACTTTGTATTACAACCAGAAAAGAAAGTAAGAAAAAAGAAATTGCTGCTGTTTAACAATTATTTCATAGGTTTTAGTTGAACTTGACTTTTTCTTGTTAATCCAGGAAATTGTTGAATCACTTTGTCCTGTTCACAGTAAATAACAAAGCTTAACATTGTCAAACATTATTCCTATGCATTAAGGACTTACCTGAGTGCTCTGATCAAATGTGGCTGTAGTTCGTATGCCTTTGGTATTAGTTCCGTGGCTGAGTTCAGTCAGAGCAAAACATCCAAAAATCTAAATAAGGAGAAACAAGGCACAGTTCAGGACTACTTTATGACAGTAATTAAAACTGCAAGACTTCCACATGATTGCAAATTCAACTGTTGGAATTAACTTGGCAAAAAAAAAAAAAGAAGTGATAAAGAGTAATGAAGCATGAAACTCAGTTTGTGTGTACTCAGCACATTTATCTTCCAAAACCTACTGCCCACATGGCCTAGACCTGAGAGACTCTTTAGGATTGGCATCTTCTGTATCAGACAGGCTGCATTTATTCTGCAGGATACTTGGTCCTGAGTTTCCACTGGAAACACCACATGGTGTTTCTCTGGCATTATATTACTATTTTCCATTTTATAGCATCAGAAGGGAATTTATATGGCATCGTGGTAAGGGTATGTACATCGTGGTAGGATACTAAATTAAACTGATGTAGTGTCATCTGTACTGCCTTCTGGGAGCAGTCCCCAAATTTTGCCTGCATATTAAATTGGACAGTCTAAAACAGATCCACTGAGTGGTTTACGAGCTTATAGTGAGGACAGTCAGAACTCAGTGCCTCATCTGCTCCATGGTCTCTTCTTTTGCTATTTAGAAGTACATGGGTACGTAAAGAGATCAGAAATAACACAAAGGTGCAAGTAGTGACATGGTATTACCTCCATGTTATAAACTTGTTTCACAATGTGTGCAAACCTCCTAGAAGCACTCATAATTGCACCAGCAAATACCTGCAAAAACAGAGAATTGTGAATGAAATCACTGTCCTGTGATGGAAAGCATGAATTACACATGATTTGTAGTAGTGATGTCTTGTAAAGAGACCAGGAAAGTGGGCTGCACAGTAAACTACATTTAAGACTACAGCTGGGGGAGGCAAGTCAGAATTCGATCTTGTAAAGGCCCCTTTACAGAGGACTAAACTTGTCAAGCTCTCACCTGTCTAAGCCTTCACTGCAAACACTCAAAAATGCTTTTCACTGAATGATGTCCCCTTGAGTAAACTAAAATTTAATGACTATTCCAGTTCATTTTACTGCAAACAGATTAGAAACGGAGGGTATCTGCTTTAGGATCAGACAAGACTGCTGTTTTTAAAGCTACTTTCAGTTTTCCTAGATGGATATTTACATAACAAAACTCTAATTCCAAGACAACACCCCTGCCATGTGAATAGTAGTAATTAATTAATTCAACTGATATTTGACCAGCTATGTTGAGTATTCTTTCTGAGAGACTCATCTGAGAAGCAACTGATTAACAGAATCCAGCCATTGATGTCAGTGAGAAAATTCACACTGGTTTCCATTCCTTCTGAATTTTGCCCTTAATCAAGACACTGGGACTTAGGCAAGGATGTTTCTGGTATCTGCATCTCTAGCAAACACATAGCCACCAAAACCCAAGTTCTTTGGCTGCTACTGCCCTAGAGAGGAGACAGGGGGAACTGTAGGCATCAAAATACCTTTCTGTATTTCTGTCCATACTGCTCTACCTTTATTTTCCAGGTGGGATTCCAGTGGTGACAGAGCTTAATGACAAAAATTACCCACATCTCTCTTATTCTTCTAAATAGCTGAAATTTAATTTAATTTTTGAAAACAAAGGATGAGGAAAAGATATAGATTTAATAAAATAAGCATAAAGAAACAGAATTATGATATTAGAAGTCACTTAAATCCAAATACACACCTCGATACCCCTTGAACTCTACTTACACCACAATGTAAGAAAAACTGGAGACATGGAGACCAATCATACATTCCTATGCAGAGCACCATATTAAAGATTTTTAATGGGTTCTCTATGATCTCTTGCTGAGTAACAAAATCATACTCAAAGAGCCTTTTACAGCGCAGGAATGTCAGCTCCTGATATTTCTCACGGCACAAATCTTCTCCATGATGATGTGCAAAGAGAGGATCACTTTCCAGAGCAGAGAAGATTCTGTTCTTAGGGGAAAAAAAACCCTAAATGTTAATTTAAAAGCATTAACAAAGCCACTTAATTTTTCTAGGATAATACTGGGCCGCAAAATAGAATAGTTTAATAAAAGGTGTAAAATTATAAAGCAAAAACTCCAGAGAATTAAGAAATATATTTTAATGGCTTGTCATTTATATACACAGCTCATGCAGCTAAATTTTATGAAAGCTCCTTCATCATTAAATAATAATGATACACTGATTCATTCAATGTATGAGAACATTATGGTGAAACTTACTTGACTTTTATAGCAGCCTCATTATTTCAATATATGAAGCTGCTGGCAGGATCTAAAGGGCAATGCCTCTCAATCTGAGGACAAAGGTAAAACTCCAGGAGTTACATTCAGCTAGGAATATGCCATGATGGTAAAGCCATTAAGCTCCCACAACTGCTCTGTTCCCAGATGAAAGCAGAAATGTACTCCATTTAATGAAACCATCATATGCAGCCCATTCAATATGGGGATGTCCATCTTTTAATGTTTTAATTTGGATTTTTTTTTCCATTAGATGCCACTTTTTTACCTCAGATCTGTGTCTTCAAGATATCCACATCTCAATTGTCTTTCATGTAATTTAGAAAAAAAAACGCAGTGCCTTAGGCAAAATCTTCTAGAAATGTTTTTAAAGTCCTTTCCTTCTCTATGAAGTGAATGACTCAATAAGAAATAAGGAAACCAGACTTCCTGTCCTTTTCTTTAAAAAGCAGGGTCATTCCCCATGAACAACACTGTATGTCCACACAGCTTTGAAACTCTCCAAAACTTAGAGCACTAGTGTTGTTCTGTCTGATGCAGAACAAGGCCTTTTTGAGCTCTCTAACCTACCTGCTAGGATTTTAATAATTGTGGTGCACATTCAAAATTAGCTTAAATCCATGTAAACCACCTTCAAAAAAGTCATGCATTTCCACACCATCTCTTGTACTAGAGTTATTCTCTTTTTTTTTGTAGGGTTAGCTTTCAGCAAGGTAGACTTGCTAATTTGTCCAACTGCAACATCACATAAGTGTTAATGTAAGCACAAAAGATCATAGGAAATTATGTCAGGTCAAAGTAAGACAGAAATACTATGTTTGACAGTGGCTTGACCTTAGCTCTGCTTAAGTGTGTTGCAAAACCATGGGATAAACTATTTAATGGAAACAGTAAACAAATGCAGTAGAATATAGTTCTTTCTGTTTGAAAAGAACACTGAAGTTCTGTAATGTAGCATCTCCATCATACTGATGTTCATTAATTAAATGAGCCTTATGAAACAGCAAGGTAGGTTGCTAAAAAGTTCAGCTCTACTCTGAAAATTGGATGTGCAGACCCAATTTCTTCACACTCCATATTTACAGAGTATTATTAACTATCCTCCTTTTGAAAATCTTGTACTTGCTTCTACTGATATCTCTAAAATTAAAACATGCTTAACAATTTATTTACCTTAAGCTGGATGATATCTTCACCATCTAGGAGCACTGCCAACTCCTTCCAGTTGAAGGAAGCTTTCTTACGATATCCTGAAAGTGGGCCTTTAGGGAAATCTGGGAGCAAACTATCCCATGCATTTTGGTTTCCAGTGGCTTCTTTCTGAGTCAGTGTGGATGCCATCATTAATGAAACTGTACCAAACAAGAAAGGATAAATCACAAACCGAAGCACCACAGATGTCTGATTCTTAGTAATAAAAAGAAATCAAAAGGGTTGTCATTTTAATCCACAGAGTTGTTTAAATGTTTGAGTAGGAATTGCAGAGTCAACTGAAAGCTTGCCCTTCCCTTTTTCTAATTCAATTGGCTTGATACATAATAAATAAAAATGCCTTTGATCAAATGTAAATGAATTACATGGTCTTTGTTACTAAAATATGAGCTAAATATGAAACAGTGACAGCACAGCAAGGAAATGGGAGATAAAAGACCCAGGTGAGAAAATACCACGTCTTAAATAACAAAAGCAGTAAGGCCCCAGCAAAATCTACAGGAAACTTGCTGTGTGCACCTGTAAGTCATGTAAGAGCACTGCAAAACTACACAGTCCCTGCAAAATTTCATTATCAGTAGGTACAACCGCACTCCTTCAGAAGACAAGGAGAATCTCGGTTTTTGGTAGAACGTGACCCAAAGGAGCGAAGGCTGATGCCTCTCCTGCTTCAGAAGCTGGTGTTGGAGGGCCCTCTGCTGCTCACAGCAGATCCAGCAATCCCTACCATCATGCAGATGGCAGAGATCTCTGTTATGCTTGTGAAAATCATGGGGCAGGGGAGCAGAAGCTGGCCACGTTTTAACAAGGGGACTGGCTGGAAGAAGCAATTCAAATGTGCAGGTAGGACACATCCAGTCCCAGTGCTGGACATGGGCTCCATACGGGCTTTGAACATAAGTACAGAAACTACTAGCTCAGCAGTCTGCTTTTTCCATCACATTTTTTTCCTCATCATCCTTATAAACCTCCTTGCTACATTGCTTTTCATTCAACCTTATCCTTTTATGGAGGTCTCCTCTAGTTCTGGACAGTACAAACACAGTAGAACAGTAGGAGAGAAAACTGCAGCATAGTATTTCTGCATGTGACCTTCAAATGGGTTCTGGAAGCTGCAGCTCCAGTATTGAGCAACAGGTTTGGAAAGAAATTGGAGGGGGGGGGGGGGGGGGAGGGCAGAAAAAAAGCAGCATGAGCAAGAGTGTTTCAACCTGTAGTCAAATAAAAGATACTGCAGTTCTAACTGGAAAATAGGTAAATCAGGCAGAAGTTCAAGGCTTCTGACTGATAAAAGACAAAAAAATTACACTGAAATATTGCAGCTATTGCCTCTATCTTTATTTACATTGCAAATCAAGGAGATTGACCAAATAAGAAAACTTAAGCGTTCACAAAAAAAAAAAAAAGGTCCTGTACTTGAAATGTATTACAAATTCTCTGACCTCACACAATGCTTTAATATAATTTAGTTGTAAACAGTCTCTAAACTAATTAGAAAACCAAAACAGGTAGTTACAATAGGAAAGTTACAAAGGACTGCCCTAAAAAATAACCTCGGGGTTAATTTCAGCCTTGAACTGATATTTTAAAATGCGTGTGAAGGTGGCAGTAAAAAATAAGTTCTTTTCCGTTTGACAAGAACTGCTCCAGTTTCACTGTGAAATGCTGAGTTGGAAACTTTTTTCTGTGGAAAGTGCTCCTGATTGCAGTTCAAATTCATACCCGGAAGATAACAACTGGTCGCAAATCACGAGGGAAAACTTCACTTTGCAGGGTACTATGGTCAATTATCTTGTGTAACAATGACACAGCTCAGGCTCTTGATAGTCGTCGAGAATGATACTGTATCCCTATTCTGTGAGGTGACATCACCGGTTTATCTTACTTTCCAGAGGCCCTGCATTTCCAAGCAACCTTGCTGGTGGCAGTCGCCCAGAGAAGGACAACCCCGGGGAGGGCAAAGGCGGGGCATGAACCACCTCTGCGACCTCTGCCCTTGGGGGGTTCATTGCACTTGAATTGCCCCCATTCACGGCAGGGCCTCGCTTCTGCTCACGGCAGGGGACAATAAAAAAGAAACTACGCGTGGCAGAACTTTAGGCTGCATTACAGTGTGTCCAGACTGTGATATAATGTCTTAGGTACGTAAACAGCGCCTTGTGATCTGGTGTGGCTTTAAGACACTGCCTTAGTGACCTCTGCATAGCACATGACCACCTTTCCTTTTGTCTATTGGCTGTATCAACTAAAACAGTCTTTGCACTATAAAAGCAGATGATTTGCAATAAAGAAAGTTCATTTTCCCCTGTATAGTTGTACATAGCCTTTCTTTTTTTTCCGGGCTTCTCTGGTCACTGGCACCATGCACACAAGCCCTGTATACCTTGTGAGCAGTTGTAGCATAGACAGTCCAATGTCCAACGCTGCCAAATTGAAGATCTCTGTTTTAAGGGATCCCGCACAAAACTGCCTACACCTACGTAGTGTGCTATCCGCTACAAAAACCGTACCGAGACGTTTTCTTGAAGAGCCGTACAGCTGAGACTGCCCGGTGCCAGCGTTCCCAGTCCGGAGTCCGGTCTGAGAAGGCTGTCACAGCGACGCACCGTCCCCAAAAACAGCTGTAGATGCGCTGACGACCCCCAGCCTCACTCGCCGCTGGTTGCTGCGGGTTCCCCGTGTCTCCAGCCCCGCAGCCCGGCACCGCAGCGATCTCTCCCCGCGCCCCTCACGGCGCTCTGCTGCTTCAGAGCCGCAGCCCGGGGAGCGGAACGTACCTGCGGCCGCGCCGTCCCCGCCTCGGGAACTGACGGGAGCAGCCTGCGACGCGCTCCGCCTCCTCCTCCTCCCGCGGGGCGGCAGCGGCGGCGGGCGGCGGATGGGGCCGGTGGGGATGGCGGTGGTGCGGGATGCCGGCGGTGCCGCGCTGCCTCACGGCTTCTGGGCGGCCGTGCGCGTGTGGCTGGAGAAGCCGCAGGTGGCCAACAGGCGGCTGTGCGGAGCCGCCGTCCAGGCGGAGGGGCCGGTGCCGGTCGGGGAGGGCGGGGAGGCACCTCCATCCCTCGGCGACCTGCGGGGAGGAGGAGGTGGAGGTGGCGGCGCGGGGCAAGAGGGGCGAGCGGGGGCCGTGGAGCTGGGGCGGCTCTGGAGGGAGGTGCGGGACCAGCTGGTTCTGCCGCCGCCCCTCACGCCCTGGGGAAGAGCGGGCGAGCTCCGCGCTGTGCTGAGGATGCTGCTGCCCCGGGGCCGCGCTGCCGGACCGCCGGTCACCGAGCTGGTGCTCCAAGGTGAGCTGGTGCTCCAAGGTGAGCTCCAAGGTGGGCGGGAGCCCGGCGCTGGGTGGGGGATGCCGGGCCCCGAGGGGCTGCGGCTGTGACTGACCTGCCCCGCCAGAGGTTGGCTGGCGGGGGAGGTAAGTACCGCTCTTTTTCCTTTTATCTTTTGTTGTTACGGTAGAAAGAGGCAGCAGTTGAAATACCGATTACGGCGGTCAGACACCTGTGGGAATCTGGAGTTCTTGTAGTGAGTGAATTGCCCACGCACAGACGCTGCTCGTAGTAGTGCAAACCTAATTAGGGGGTTGTGAGGAGTGACGGCAGCGTTTGAAAAGGCAGAATTAATGAAGGAAACAGGCAGCTGTGGCACCTGCATGGCCGAGTTGAACTGTTTGTATCGACTTGCCTATTGTTTAGTATCGCAAATGGGTCTTGTCTTGGTGGTGGGTGTTTTTTCTTTTTATTAAGATGTTTAAAATATAAAAAAGCTAGAGGTGGGATTGCTGAGGGTGTGACAAGACAGCAAGACTTAATGTTTGCTCTATTGCTAATTATTCTTTCTTGTCTCCTATAGAAAATTTTGGAGTCCATTGAAAATGGGACTATGTAGCCAGTGTAGCATTTGTAGTTGCCAGAATGTTTGTTTTGATGGTAATTGAAAAAAACAATTTCAGTACTGAGAAGTTAATAAATTATTCTGAAGAAATTCCCCATGCAAACAATAGCTAAAAAGGTTTTTGCAACTGGTTTATAAAATAATAATGCATATACACATATGGAATATAATAAATGCTTTTAGAGTCACTTAATAGGAAGGATATAGGGATTAAATAAGATACTAAGATTTAAAAAAAAATCTTTAGCCTACAAGTACTGGATGTTACCATGCCATTCATATTTTGCTGCAGATGCCTTTCTTTTTATTTGTAAGTTATTTCAAATGACACCCTCTCTCTGGCTTAATTGTGGAGGAGTTGATTATGGGTCGTACATGATTGATATTAGGGAATGAAATATGACAAAAGTTGCAGAATACTTTTTTATATGGTAGAGGCACTCAAGTGCATTGGCAGCTGTTTTTTCGGCCCGTCTCAATTCTTCCAAAATCTCTGGTGTTTGCAGTCCATCCCTGGTCACAAACATTTTATTCCACAGGTGGCAGGTTAACATCAGTAGTGAGGTTGCTGAGCAGAACTTGGTAGAGTAATATCATACATGCAGTGTCACCTAAAAGCAGATCTTCCCAGGCAGTTGCCCTTCAGACTTACGAGTTACTAATATAGGGGTAGATAATCTGTTTTTTCACAGTGCTTAGTCCAGGAGCTCACACTGGGAAAACTGCATGATGTTAAAAGGGAAATGCAGCTACCCTTAATTATAATCATACAGTAGATCCTGTGTTTGAACATGGCAAAATTAATAGAAATTAATAATACTATTGATTAATATTGTACCATTGTTTATCTAATACTGAGGTAATACTTAAGTGTCTATTTATTTGGAATGTGCTTCCCTGGAGTCCAGATTTACTGTGGGATATGGGAAAGCAGCAGTTTTCTACAAAAAGAAAAATCTTACTGTCTTGTTTTTACTTTATTAAAATAGTTAGGTTTCAATAAATGAATACTCTCACCAGACAGCCTTAGATATTTTAAAAATACCGTGCAACAGAATGCTAAATTTGGGAATGCAAACCATCCAGTACTTGTAGATGTCATGCACAATTCTTAGCATTGTGCTTCTTCCTGTGTTGTCCTAGATCTTGCCTCACTACTTTGCACTTAATGTAGTAAGGAGATAAAGGTTCATTTTGCTTCTAACCAGGATGGTTTGCACCACAGAATAAGATATCACTGTTTGCATGTCTTTTCAGATGTTTACAATGGAACTGTGACCTTTCTGCCTTTGGAGCAAAACAGTGAAGGAAAATGCTTGATTAAAAAGTGCAATATTTATCAAATTCAACTTACACACATAAAAGATGAGGAATGGTAAGTGCTGGGAGTGAGAGAGGCAGCAAATAGTGAGTTATTGCAAGAGTCACACAGTGGTTTAGTATTGCTACATAGGCAGCTTGGTTTGTATAATGTCGTGTTTGATTAGTAAATTACAGTAATGGTGTGATCTCAGTGCGCAGTGTTCTGCAAAAAGAAATGTCTACAATACCCAGAATAATGCAAAATAAACCTGTTTTAACATTGTGTACCTTGACTGTAGCTGTGTGTGGTCTAGAAAAAATACGGCTATTCTGGTCACAAGGAATTGGCTTTGGCTGCGAGAAAGGTCAGGTTCTGTGTGAGGCTGAGGGTCAGATTGGAGTTGCTGTGAATCCACTGAGCTTCAGGCACTGAAATGTAGACCATTGCAGTGTGGTCCTGAGCATTTGAGGATGTATCTAAAGAAATCTGAATGAAATGGGAGAAGATGAAATAATGAATTGTACCAATAGATATATTTTTCTTCTAAATTTTCCTGGGTTTTTTAATGAATTTCATACATTGACTTTTATTATGTAGTGTTTGGCAATCTTGTTAGGTCTGGTTCATGATACTCGAGTCCTCATTCCTTGTGTTAAATGCAGCACATACTCTTAGTGTTTGCACTGACAGGTAGTGGGCTAACAAAATTCAGGGGAGATTGTTCCATTTTTCAGCAACTTTGCTATTTTATTTTCCTTTTTGTTTTGTCTGTTACAAAATATATTGTATTTCCTGATTCTCCAGTCTAGTTTTATATCTCTGTTTGATCTGCCAATTTTTTTCACTTAATCATTGTTTTCCCTCTCTTTGAGGTCGCTGAACTAATGAAATAAACTGTATTTATAAAAGGTTGGTTGTTTGTTTTAAAGGTCTGTGTCTGTTGTAGCTGCATTCCCAGAAGACTGGTTTTCAGATGGAATTGCATACCCCAAACTAACATGGCTTGGAAGCGAACTTTTGTCCAAACTGGCAAAATGGTCTGTGGAGCAAAAGCCCAGTGAGTTTAAAAGTACACTCTCACTCATTTCTGTGGCAAAATACAACAAGGTCTATCAAGGCCTCAAAGAAAAATACAAGGAAATGGTAAAGGTAAGTTCAGCAGTAAATGCAGCAATATCTTTTCATACCTTTTTTCATTGTGTAGTGAAGCTGCTTCTTTCAGTAAATGTTTTTATTTCCTTTAATAAAAAAGAAAATTGAATTGTGTGTTTTTTGGTTTCATGCTTTGGGGTTTTTTGGGGTCTATATGGACAAGAAAAAATTTGGTATTTGGGAAAGCAAGATTTAGAGCCAAATACACAATACGTATTTGGAGGAGTTAGGCATTTTTCAGAATGTATCCCTTGTGATAAAAAGTAAGCATTAGGTCAGTGGTATAAATACTAAGTCATCCACAGTAGAAAGTGCAAGTAAAGCACCTCCTTCTCCAAAGCCCAAAAGACTCTGGAAACAGAATTGGTTAGCAATAGTTCAGTTTCCTATTACTCTTCTGAAATTTGGATGCTATCTTAATATGTGTTTGACTTAGAGGAGCAGTGTTGTTACTTCTTTATTTGTTTTTATATACCAGGGATCCTGAAGAGTCACACAGATAACCTTCAGTGCTCTGTGAAGAATTACCTGTTGTTATAAACCAGGCTCTAGATGCAAGCACAAATTTTGTTAAACGCTTTTGTAAAACATACTGTGAAAAGGTTTTGCTGTAGATATTTCTGTACTAAGAGAAATGTATGCATGAGAGGAGCATTGGTCTTTTGGGTAAGGCAGTGGTTCAGTCTTTAGCTCTGCAGTATGATTAGTGTAGTTTTGAACATTTTAGTCTTTGTGTCCAAATAATACTTGGAGAAAATAGTTGCACTTTCTGTCTTCCTACTTCAGATTTTGGTTCTTCGTGTTCTGTTGTGCCAGGATAATTCCATATCTGTTACCTTGTAAAAAGAAATTTAGAAGTGTTCCTGTTACCAGTGTTGCATAGGAATAGCAACCCTTTTTCTTGTGAGAGAGTTAAGCAAAAGATAAGTGGTCTGTTACAGAACAGATGCAGCAGTTTACTTGTGACCTGTGCATATGGAATGTTCCTGGAAACTTTATTATTTGGATGGGAGCAGACGTTCCTTACATCATCATCCTTTTGTATGACTCACAAAATGAAACAATCTTCATTTATATTCTCTGTGTATATTTTTAATGAGGTTAAAATGCAAAATTTATGAAGTGCAGAAACCTATTGAAGTAGATGAGTGAATGAATATCAAGACTGCTGTAACTGAGCACTTCCTGAAGGTATTTCAGATGATGCATAAAATAAATTTTCCNGTTACATGTGCCAATATATCACCAACTGATTACAAAGAACGCTTTGGGTTTTAGTTTCAGCTCTACCTCCAATTCTTTCTTCAATACAGTGGATATAAAGAATATGTATTCATAATAAAATATATTTATATTTATTATATAAATGTAGCAGCTGGGTGGTGTTACTTGCAGAGACACTGTTGAAATTTACCTGATACTTCCCGTGTTTTCTGCTGTTCTTCTCTTGCATCCATTGTTTTAGCAACTTATTTTACATTTCCTTCCAGTGACGTGGAAGGGAATGAAGGATGTGCTTCGCACTTTGAAAATGATTGCTATTTTGCAACATAATTTTTGCCATTCTCCATAAACTGCTTTAGTGTTTTTCCATTTTGTTTCTTTTTTTTCCCCACTATGAAGTTATTTTATGTGTGAGTGCAGTGAATGTTTTATGTCATGTCTGCATTCTCAGCTTTCTCCTTTCATTTCCAATAGCCCTTGCTGCTTTCTTCCAGGAAAATTTGAAAGCAGGAATCTAAAATGCTTTGTTTTCTTCTCTTAGATTCTTTGGGAAGAAGAGAGAAAAGAAAAAGGGTTGACCAAGAAACAGTCATTTGTAGATCTTGGATGTGGAAATGGTCTACTGGTTCATATTCTAAACAATGAAGGGGTAAATAAAATGCTTTTCAAATTAATTATTAAAACCTAATAAGTTTAATATTAATAATCATAATTAATATTCTTGTTATGTTTTCCTTTTATCTGTCATGCAAGCAGCCAAATTACAGTTAATTCATGTTACNTTGGTTTCATGCTTTGGGGTTTTTTGGGGTCTATATGGACAAGAAAAAATTTGGTATTTGGGAAAGCAAGATTTAGAGCCAAATACACAATACGTATTTGGAGGAGTTAGGCATTTTTCAGAATGTATCCCTTGTGATAAAAAGTAAGCATTAGGTCAGTGGTATAAATACTAAGTCATCCACAGTAGAAAGTGCAAGTAAAGCACCTCCTTCTCCAAAGCCCAAAAGACTCTGGAAACAGAATTGGTTAGCAATAGTTCAGTTTCCTATTACTCTTCTGAAATTTGGATGCTATCTTAATATGTGTTTGACTTAGAGGAGCAGTGTTGTTACTTCTTTATTTGTTTTTATATACCAGGGATCCTGAAGAGTCACACAGATAACCTTCAGTGCTCTGTGAAGAATTACCTGTTGTTATAAACCAGGCTCTAGATGCAAGCACAAATTTTGTTAAACGCTTTTGTAAAACATACTGTGAAAAGGTTTTGCTGTAGATATTTCTGTACTAAGAGAAATGTATGCATGAGAGGAGCATTGGTCTTTTGGGTAAGGCAGTGGTTCAGTCTTTAGCTCTGCAGTATGATTAGTGTAGTTTTGAACATTTTAGTCTTTGTGTCCAAATAATACTTGGAGAAAATAGTTGCACTTTCTGTCTTCCTACTTCAGATTTTGGTTCTTCGTGTTCTGTTGTGCCAGGATAATTCCATATCTGTTACCTTGTAAAAAGAAATTTAGAAGTGTTCCTGTTACCAGTGTTGCATAGGAATAGCAACCCTTTTTCTTGTGAGAGAGTTAAGCAAAAGATAAGTGGTCTGTTACAGAACAGATGCAGCAGTTTACTTGTGACCTGTGCATATGGAATGTTCCTGGAAACTTTATTATTTGGATGGGAGCAGACGTTCCTTACATCATCATCCTTTTGTATGACTCACAAAATGAAACAATCTTCATTTATATTCTCTGTGTATATTTTTAATGAGGTTAAAATGCAAAATTTATGAAGTGCAGAAACCTATTGAAGTAGATGAGTGAATGAATATCAAGACTGCTGTAACTGAGCACTTCCTGAAGGTATTTCAGATGATGCATAAAATAAATTTTCCCTATTTTTTCCTCTTTTTTTTTTCTTGAAGGTGTGGCCTGAAGTGACAGATCCTGAAAAATTTGTTTATGAAGATGTTGCCATTGCCACTTACTTGCTGGTAGGGAACTCTTTTGCCTATTTCCTAATAATGGAACCTCTCTAAAGAAAATCAGTTTAGGGAGAAGCAAGAACTTCTTTCTGAAGATATAATGAAGAATTTGTAGTCTTCTGTCACAGGAAATTGATGATCTACACAGACGAGATGAATTTATTTCTAAGTGGTAAAGCAAAAAGCACTGCTGTAGAAGTGGTTTGATGTACCATTTGGAGATCAGGAGTGACTGTTTTACATGTTTTTGTATGATTTATTAATTTTTTTTAAAGGTTTTTCACTGTTATTCCTTTCCCTGATAAAATTTCTTCTGAAATCCCATCTTCAAATTTAGTAAGGCCAACTTATCTTAGGTGCTAGGAGTGCAGATAAATGCTTGGTGCAGTTTTCTAAGGTATCTGTGTAGATTCTATGAAAATTCTGCCCCCTACAGTCATAGAAACTTTGGCTGAGAGCTTTGGAGTCAGCTG
>VYZS01002763.1:5610-15965 GCA_013400695.1 Neodrepanis coruscans | reverse complement strand
ATATATATATTATATATATAGAATGTTCTATATACAAACATATACAACTTTTTAGATCTCTACAGACTACAATAAAATTGATAATTATAGTCACAAGTGGTGAACTTAACAGAAATAGTAATTGATAACTGTCTGGAAATATGTAAAATATGTAAGACTGGAAAGCTGTGACCTGATGGGTAGTACTAGAGAAAAGTTGCTTAAAAGTTTAGTATTAAAAATTGAAAGTTTGAGGGCTGCTAAATTTTCATTTCCCTGTTGCTTAAAAATGCAAATGAAAATCTACTGGCAGGTTCTTTTACCCTGGTGATAAGCTAGAGACTGTTGGCAGCCAAAGTCAGTCAGGCATTGTGTAAAAGACTTATTGAAGACACTTTTCTCTCTGGGTGTGCTGCAGTGATTAGCAGTTAAAAGTTGCTGTTCAATTTTCACCTGATCCTCAAACAAGGAAGTGGGCTCTAGCTCCAGCCTGATGCAATTTCCACTGAATTCAAGGTAATGGGGGCTCGTCAAAATTAGCCACCCAGGTGAGGTACAGCCACAATCTCAGGCAGACCTGGTACCATCCTTGTAACTGTAGGGACCTGATGGCTGCCCGAGCACCACCCATCAGGCTCCTTGCTGCACTGCTGACTGCAACACACCAGTTCATCATGGAAAGTAAGTTGGCTGCTGGAGTGTCTGAATGCTGCCCTAAATGACTGTGTTGCCCAGAGATTGGTGGTTTTGGATTATAGATCAGAGCACAGGCCAAGTGAATATATGTTTAAACAGAAGATCAAATTGCTATAATGTTCTCATTTATTTCTCATTCTAGGTAAACTGGTTAGAGCAGTGCTTCCTCACAGAGACAAGTGGTCAGTCCTGTGGCTCAGCCCCTGGAAGGAATTCTCCAACTCAGTTCCTATTGGCATCAGAGTGGCAAGTTTGGCATTTCCTTAAGTACACACAGACATCCTCACAGACAACTCCAATTCCTTAGCTCTCAGCAGAAACCCAGGCATTGCTCAGACTTTGACCTTTTTCAGAACAAGTTTCTACAATTCTTACAACATAGAGCAGTTCATCTTATGCCAGAGGAACTTGTTGAGTCTCATTCTCCATCGAGCCAGACCTGTCAAGGCCATCATTTTGATTTTGCCTACAAGAGAAATGTGTCGAAGTCCTGTAAATCATGAAATTCTCTTGTACTACAATGTGAATTTAAAACTTAACACCTCAAATCTCTTCCGACCCTTTAACCTGTTCAGTGGGTCAATAGCAAGGCCAGAATTCTGGATGGTACAATTTCCTGGGCTGCATTTGACTGTAGGTAAAGGAAGAATATGGAAAAGACATCTTTGGGAGGGATCATCTGAATACTACAATGATACAAACACACTGAAATTAAGGTCTAGTTAAGAGGAGATGGTGCCTGTCTGCATCAGGATTCCTTGAAGGAACAGAGAATGTCACTCTCCTTGTACAGAAAAATTTTCAATACCAGCTTTTCCTCACTTTCTCTTGCTATTTGAAACTATGTCCAGGCACATGAAAACAAGCCTTCAGTGCCTTGTTTCCAAGAAAAATTTCTAATTTAAGAGTTGACCTGTGTGGCAGTGAGGCTTTTGTAGGCTAATATGGAGCATTCATATAGATTAGGATTCTATTCACGTGGACAGACAATAGGTTCTGCTTACTGCTCTCTTCTATAGCTGCAGGCTGTGGAGTTTTCTGCAGAGTTCACGGTAGAAACCAAACAAGCCACTTTGAAGAAGAAGCAAATTAATTTTAGCAGTGTGAGCAGAGAATCAATTGTCACTCACCTATGGTGTAATTTCATATATGTGTTATATATGTAAGTTGACAGTGGTTTTCCACACTCCTCCCCTGGCCCCTTGTTTAGTCTTGCAGCTCAGATCTCTCTGTCTCTTGCTCTCTCAGAGGTTTTAGGGAGGTTACTTCACATAATTTCAACTGAGCACTTGAGCAGGATCCCTGCTCTGTGAACAGAATTTGACAGGACTGTGGTTTCCCATCTTGCCTTTCTTAACTTGAAGAAGCAGTTTCCAAAGCTGGTTTTCTATTCCTGCTACTGAAAATAAGGCAACCAAGTGATCCAGACTCCATGGGGATGAAAAGTGCTGTGGCCCCCTTCAAGGACAACTGAGATGAATGTGGAGCACATTTTAAAAAGTACAGATAAGGATGATGTGTGCTCTGAATTGCAAATAAAACATCTATGTTCATGTTTTAGTGATGTTTTAGATAGTGCCTGTTCAATTACCTGTAAAATCTGTAAATTTTGGGCATAGGATTTTGAATCTATTTTCCTTAGGAGTTAAAGAGCACTGATTTCAAGCAAGGTTTTTTCAAGGGAAATAAACAGCAGATAAGAAAATGCAGCTAAACTCATGTGGAGAATGGTAGCAAACATGCTTGAAATGTACTGGCTTTTTAAAATGTCACTTTTAAAAAATAAAAATTTTTGCTATTTAAGGTGTGTGTTTTTTTGTTTTTGCTCAGAATAGAAATAAATCCCATTTTTTCTTCGGTCACAACATGCTTTCTTTTTCTCTTTTTTTTTTTTTTCTTAAGATGGCAATTAAGTCATGCAATGTTTTATAAGTGCATTAACATTCGAGTTTGTACAGAATATTTTTAACCAGACGCACTCCCCACAGTTCATACCTACAGCTTCTGAAAAACTACATGCCACAGTGATGGTTGAGTTCCATTTGGGAAAAAAATTGGCCACTGCATAATCCAGCTCTTGGAGTAAGACCTTCATGATTCCAGCTTCCATCTCATAATCTGTAAAATTTCTCCTTGACGTCCTCTGCGATGAATCTGATAATAGTAACAGGAAAACATCTTCTAGGAGAAAAAAAACTGTCTCTGGCCAGTGAGTGGTAGATTTGGGAATGATTGTTGCTTCCCTGAACAGTGTTCTTAATAAAGCTTCAAGCAGCTTCTAAAGTCTAAAACTGGTACCACTTTTTGTCCTTGTATTTCAGCATCACCTGCAGAAAGGGGAAAAAAAACAAATGGCAATAAAACACTGCCCTGCATAGGAGGTACCATACAGGACCTAGGCCCATTATTGTCACAAACTTCATAATTAAAAAAGGAAGAGTAACTCAATTCTTCACTAACAGTGTCATCAGGTCTTGAGTCCACTGACCTCTTATATTTCATTTCATAGTACATAAAAAGAAAAGTTGACTGCTATTGCTGTTCATTAGGTTTTTCCCAAGGAGCTTTAACTACTTTTCTTCTTCAAAAACTAAAGGTATGAGAATAACCAGGAACTTGCCTTTTACTCCTATAAAAAGAAGCTTATCTGTGGAGCATAGTAGATATGCCCTGAATATATAAACATTTTGCATTTCAGGGCATTTTCTTTCTACCTCATATTTACAAAAGCCAGTAAAAATGTAGAGGTCTCATCCAGAGGTGTGGTGTACGTTATTTTGGGAAGTATTCTTTAATGTTGTTTTATCTTCAAGAGAAATCACTTTAGTTGATTCCCAGACTTAACAGTGTGGGATGGAAGAGCTCTAAGCACAGAAGCTGTCAGTTCCAGACAAGCCCTGTTCTATATAACTGTACCTCAGAGTTGTACTAGTAATATTCTCCTCCTCTTCCCAGTAAGATCTGTAAAATGCTCCTATATACATACCCACCTACCTGTTTTCTGCCCTACTGCATAAATGTGCTGCTTCAAAAAACAAATCATAATGGATTAGTGAGAAAGGCAAGGTGAGAAGTGCCATGTTCTAAATTCAGAGGCTAACAATGGATGCTCATTTATGGAAACGGGAAAGGAAGGGGTGTGCAATGGAAGCTTATTTTTGGCATTCTCATTGTTTGGGAGGAGGAAAAATGGTGTGTCAGTTAACATGAGTATACACCTCCAGCAACATGACTGGGTGAAGGGAGAGAACTTGACTTTCCCAAAGGGAAGCAAAGGCTTGGCTGCAGGGTTGGTGCCTCCTAGTCCTGGGTGTGTGGTGCCAGGGCCCCTACCTCGTGTGCATGTTTGGAGAATGCCTCTGCACTGGCCATCATGCTGGCAGTCCTTTCATCCAGCTCTCCCAGTTTCTGTCCTCTCTCGTCCAGGGCAATGCGCGCACGGGTCAAGTCCCCGATGACTCCTCCCGCGGCTCCTCTCACGCCTTCAATCCCACCGGATCCAGGGATGTGCTGGGCCAGACTGCGAGAAGCTTTTCCTGCCGTAGCCTCGCCAACTGCAAAGGAGAAACGGACAAGACAGGCAGGAATGAGTTCCTGGCTGTGGCTTGCAGCCTTGCAGCAGTGGTGCCATTTGATGGGCACATGGCACACATAGCAGACTTCGCTTTGTAGGCACACCTACAGTGCAGTCATGTGCTTCCCCTCTCCCCACCACTGCTCAAAGGAAACTGCCAAGGTGAAAGACTTATGGGAAGGCAACTGAGAACCCTCCTCTCCCTTCTCTTTTTATCGATGATCTAAATTTTGTGTACTAGTCCACTCCTACATGACAAGGGCAGAGGATCCTGTGAATTAATTTATCCCAAAAAAGCCCCCCAAACAATCCAATAAACTACTCACAAAGCTCCTCCCTGTCAAAAGCTTGTCCACTTCCTCCAAAAAGTCCTTTCAGAAAGCCTCTGTTTTGGGCTTCTGGTGTTTCTACAGGAGTAAACAAATCCCCAAGCATGTCCTAGAAAAGCCAGAAACATATGAACAATCAGGTGAAAGCAGTTCTAGATGCTTTCTTGTTTGTATTAACAAGCCACATGCACTGGATCTAATCTCCTAGTTTTTTAAAATAGACTGTTGTGTGAATGGTATTGTGTACTTAAACATTTGTGTTTCCTGAAAGGCAAATGTTTGGGCTAACTAGTTTCACTCATGCTTTCAAAGGCAGTTGGCTTGAAACTGCCCAGGCCCATGTTCATTACTGCAGACAAAAATTTTTAAGTAATACAGGATGAAAATACCAGTGATAAGGTCACATTTTGCTTAGCAACAGCACTATACTTCAATAAACAGTGTGCTGTTTATTTGTTTTGCTTTAGTGATTACCCAGGAAATTTGGGCAGCCACTCTGCTTTCTTTTTATAAACTACCTGAGTTCAGTGCTTGATAGCAGTTCAGAGTTTGGTGGTTTGTTGTTCGTTTGATTTTTTTGTAGAGTATTTTTTGTTTGTCATTTTATTTTGAAACAAAATACATTATCCCCCATACACTCTTCCCCTGCCCCCTTATTGTGCCTCAGTAATGCTAAATAAGCACATCTGTTGAAGGCACTGTCATGGTGCCACATCTTGGAGCAGCTGGCCCAAACAATCTCAGGCTCAGATTCATTTGCAGCAGTACTAGGAAAAGCCAGATATCCAGAACTGAACTGATAAAGAAAGTGTGCAGTCCCATTGAGGCTGTGTGCACTGGGAACAGTTGCTGCCCAGTTGCTCAGCTCTGTGTTTGCTCATCCAAGCCTCAACAGGCTCCTGGGAGGCTGAGGGCTAGGACAGAGATGTGACTCACACTCAGTGCTCCTCTGCACAGTCACCTGCTCTGGGGAGAAAAATTACTGCAGCCTAAGTGGAGGCTCTCATGCAGCCTGGCTTTGTTTTCCTAGGTAGCAGGTGATAGTGGGTCGTCTGCTTTTTGTACACACATAATGACTGTGCAAACCATTTTTTGCATAAAAACCAAGATAAAAGCAGCCATAGTCCAGCAGTACAGAGAAGCAAGGGCTTCATTTTCCTTTGGTTGGTTGTAGATGCTATTAAGGCTAATAAAAATAAATAAATCTATCTGGTAACAGCCTCTCACTGTAGGCCTGTAGTCTAAGATAGATTAGTCAAACCTTTTGATTATTTTAAAATTGGTTCCCTGCAAAATAATCTCTTCTCTGATGCACAAAAGCTTGTGTTCAATGCTCACTCCTCACAGTGCTTTTTCAGACTTGAGACAGACAGTGCTGTGATGCAAGTTGAGCAGCTCAGCACATGTTATTCCCTAGGCTATAATGAGTGCTGGCAGGACCATTTCTTCTATATTTCCATCCTAGTTTACTGCTAATTATGTAACCTAGAACTTATTTCCCCTCTTTCTCCCCCCCCACTTTTATTACTTGTCTCTCCCTGTAACCTCTCACAATTCCTTCTCTTCAGCAAATGAAATTTTCATTTGCATTTTCAGTGTTAAGTAAAAAAACCAAACCAACAACAAACCAGCCCATATCCAAGACTGTTAAGACTTTTTGCACAGGTGCAGGTGACAGTGCATGAAAAAGCCTTAAAAACAACAGAGCTGCTCACCTCTGTTGCTTTGGCATCATTCAATCAGGGCAAATGGAGAGCAACACATCTGTCCTGCCCCTGCAGCACAGCTTTCACTTCAAATGCTAAAGTCTAGCAGTAGATGTGTGCCAATTTACACCTGATGAGTCAGGTCACTGGCCCTCCCGTACAAGGCACCTCAGTAAAGGTTTGAGCTGTACCTGCAGGTTGTCACACATCTCCTGGCTGTACGTCAGGCGCTGGATCTCTGTGGGAGAGCTGAGATACAAAGCCTGCCCTTCGTTAGTGAAGCAAAAGGTCCGTGCTATCCTCATGTCTGTTACAGGCAGATAGTTGATGTCCAGCAGTGGGCGAAGGCTGGGCAAGCTGAGGAGAAGCAGATTCCCAGGTTACTCACCAGCTGACACACATGGTACACCTGCTCTGGGGCTGCATTTTAAATGAACATTTACGTTTATGCTTTTCATAACTGGAGCAGTTAAGTGCAGCTCTAAGCTGAAGGATTCTGCCACGTAATCATGCTGCCTTCTCATCATACTTCATTTGCTCGAATAGAGAAGTTTCAGCTGCGCTGCCTCAATGACCCTAAGGCTTCTGCTACTGTCTGGATTTGGGATGTGCATGTGGAACAGTAACAGCTTTGCCATTTGCAGCTGCTCTCCAGTTACTGCATGGACATCAGCAGGAAATGGCATGGCAGGGCCCTGCTTCCACTCTGCATCATCTTTGCAGTCCTTTAGCTTCTCATGGTTTGCTGTTTTGGACAGCACTTTCTAAAACTTAAAAGGCCTGATCAGGGAAAGGGGGTTCGACAAGGTGAGGGTGTGACCACAGAGCTATTGCACAGGAGCTCCCTGGGGGAGGTGACAAGGAAGGGAAACCAGGTGCTCTGAACAGAAAATTTTCAGAAACAGCAAGAGTGGGACTTGCTACTTCACATGAGACGAACAGCACCCTTGCTATGGCCAAGTTCTATACTCCTCTGTACCTGACACACCATAACTGAGCAAAATTATCAGAGTTTTCTTTTACAATATTTAAAAATCATCAGCCATCAACAGTCACGGGTAAGGGACTTCTGTGAAAAAAAAGGAGCTTGCTTTGCTGTGCACCTGCCTTAACGCCCCGTGTGGAGACTGCCCAAGGGACAGATATAGTTGCAGCAGGGCAGGGAATTAAACACACCCACCAGGGAGTTAATGCAGAGCATCAGGCACCCAGGAGCAAAGACAAGTGGAATGTGACGGCATTGTGCCACCTCTGCTTAGTTTTGCCACAAGATTAGTTAGATAAGTACCTCAGTGTCATGATGTGCCCATTGGCACAAAAGCACGCCAGACAGACGCTGTTACAGAGGGTGACCACATCTGCTCGCAATAAAAAGGACGTTTCGGTGATGTTGTGGACATAAAGACATGTTTGGGAAGGCAATGAGAAGACTTTGGCTTGTTTTTCTGAACAAATGACTGCAAATTGATGATCACCCATATCCTGGGAGGAGGTAGGGGAATGCATGACAAGTTTCCTTTTCCTTGTTTTTTCACCATCATCAGCACTGTGTGGATCCCTCCATACTTCGTACGGTGGATGTGTCAGTGTCCCCATGCAGTCCAAGCACGCGAAGGTCAGCACGGCTCCTTTCAGTGTCAGAACGGTGCCTGCAGAACATAATTTCCTCTCAGTGACACTGGCACCACAATTAGACTGGCTGTCAGTACTGCGAACGCGTGCGGCGCAGCTGGCATTCAGCTTTTGTGAACAGAGCAAACACATTAATCTAGCTAAGGTGACAAGTCTTGCTTGCTCAGTTCTTTCTCATCACGCAACAAGAAGGTGACCAAACAGCCTGCCAGTACTGAAAAAGTACCAGGCAGCTGATATCTGTAACAATGGAAATAATGCATGCTATTGAATACCATAAAGATAGCCTGTTGTTTAGCTCTACATTATAGTAGGTAGGATATTTTTTTCCCAGCAGTAAAATTGCTCTTCTAATTTTGGTGACCTTCCAACATTGTTTTTATAACAAAACTGGTGGTTGGGAAACCTCTATTCCTGTGCATTCTCTGGTTTTTGTCCTTTTTTTTTTAAGTGCATACTGTCTCTCCTCAGACCTGACCTCTCTCAGCCCTCTGTTCTCTCTGCTATACCATCTGTCACTCGCTCATCCAAGGATCTCTCCTGGTACAGCAACCTGCCAACACTTTTGTTTCCTTTCCTGAACTCCCTTCTGCTTCTCTGCATCTTTCTGATAGTAAGAGAGCCAAACAGTTCACAGCATCCCAGACAGGACTGCACACAGCACTGTCATTTCACACCACGAGGGAACTCTGCTGATTTCTCTGTCCTCACAAGAAACATGTAACTTGGTCCATGACACAATCAAAGTAATTAACACAATCAAAGTGTCTTGGCCCTTGAAGCTGCAAGGTCCCTCATGGTCATCTTTACCTGTGTGCCCTCCATTGCTTGATACATGTATTGAGAAATTTCTGCCCACAGGCCATACAAAATCATGCAGTTACACACCCAGTTGTAACAAGACAGGTAACAAACAGGAAAAGAGCTGCACTCTTACCACTTGGTGACACCATGACTGGCTCTGACTGCCGTAAGTCGTCGCTAGCAGGCAGATTAAGGGAGAGGATTAAGACCATACCCAGGCCTGTTCCAACCCAGAGACAGGAGGAGACAGCAGAGTCATTCTTTCTGGCAAAGGACTCCATGAAGTACAAAGCTGTAATTGCCTCCTTTGAGTCCCTGTCGATACTGGACACACTGGAGCTTCGGGAACGGCTGAAGGAGTTTTCCCTATTTTCTGCACAAACAAATACAAGCCAACAGGTATAAATTGGTATTCCAAAAACAGGCACAAGCCTGCAGCAAATACAAACTCTCTGTGGAGTACAGAAAATACAGGGTTTTCATAACCTGAGCAAACATTCTGACACTAGCACAATACCAGCTTGCTGCCAGTGTATAAATAAGTGTGGAAAATGCTGTCAGACCTCATCAGTTGGATCTGCATTAGAAATAGCTGCTTATTATGGAGATTAGCATAGACTAATTAGAACTTACAACAGCCTTAGCTCAAAGGACTTGTTCTAAATAGCACAAAATAATTTTAGACCCATATGTTACCAATGCATTTAAAATTAATCCATGTATCTCACTGCTGCAGGACATGGGGGGAGATGCCATCACCAACTTCACAGCACGTGTCCTTTGCTCTGCTCTTGTTGCCATTACCAGGATGTTCCAGCACTGCTTTCACAGCCATCATCAAGCTATTAATAACTGCTCTCTGGGGAAAAGACACCCATTGCTAAACAGCCCATAACCAGAATGTCTCAGGGTGCAAACTGACTCTGGTTTCCCGGGGAGTGAAGTGAGAAACCTGCTCTGTGCCCTTGGCAACAACTGCACAGTGAGCTGGCACTGCCTGTTCATCCTCCTGCCTAAGCTTTAGCAGGCAACACTGAGAGCCAGCTGGAGACAGAGCTGTGCTGTCCTCACTGCAAGTACACAGGTACAGAGACTCTCTCTGAGCTTTTCAGAGAAAGGTAACAATGAACAGGGTCTGACTGCTGCGGGGCTAAGGATCCCTGCTGTGCTTTGCCCAGCACCAGGCAGGAAGCACAGAGCTGAGCGAGGGAGCTCCTGGCATTAGCAGAAACTGTCAGTGGAGGCTATAAAGCACACTGAAGCTAAAAAGTTACTGAAGAGGAAAGGAGCAAGATGGAAGATGGGAGTAGGGCTGGCTGCTAGCACAGTCCTTGCAAAACAATTTATGCCAGTGCTGCTGTTTACCAACCTCTCAAAAATGGGGTTACATCATTCGAAACCCCACATGCTCTTCTGCAACAGCAATAACTGGCCAGGAGGGTATAGAGATGGAGAACTAGCTGAAGCTACTTGACCTTAGATAAAGGGCTTAGTTCTGAACCTATGATTATGAAGTAGATCTGTACCTGGGAGGAAATTATCCTTCATATAGCTGAGAAGAGACTCATCTCTTCAGAGCCAACAGAAGTATCTCAAAAGAGGAATATTTGCTGCTATTGTTGAAGAATAAAATTA
>VYZS01002670.1:0-13150 GCA_013400695.1 Neodrepanis coruscans | reverse complement strand
TCTCCACTGATAAAGTGCTTTGATAAGCAGGCCATACTGGTGAAAGCTAGCAAAAGAGCCAGGACTGAGACTTTCAGGAATGAATCTAAGACTTGTTTGCTGAAAGCAACCTAAAGTTCTGCACAGGCTCCTTTAGTTGTATTTTGCCCATTCATCCCCAGTTACTTTTAGAACACACTCCTGATTGCAGCAGAACCAATTCTTTGATATGTCAAAGCCATATCCTGTACATACGGGAAATAAAATCTGAAAACTGCTAAAATGTCTCCCTTACTTAATGTTTTATACAAGTATTTTCTGCAATTCAGAATGTTACTAGTGGTGTAGCACTTAAAAAAGATCTGTTTTGGGAAAAGCATGACTGGACTAACCACAAGCAAGAAACACATGGGCAGAATATTTTTTTTTTAATTAACAAAAAGTAATTCAAAGGGAAACAAAGATTTCTTGGGATTAATATATGTGCTTTGGCTAAGCACTTTTAGAAATAAAATCGTTAATTAAGTACAGATGTCATGCAGAAGTAAAAAAAAACCTAGTCTCCTTTTTACAAATTTTACATTTTAGAAATATGTCCACAAGTTATACTTATAAAAAATTCCATTAATAAAAGATATTTTTCTCTCAGCATGTAATCTGCTTTGTCTAAACAGTTCTTACATGCTTACAAATTTATATAAGGTTTCTATCTTTCTGATACAAATTTATGTAAGGTTTCTGTCCTTCTGATACAGTAACATAAATTTCAGTTTGCTTAGATGTAGATATATTTGAAACTCTTAAAGAAGGCTGAAAGCTTACTGTACTAGAGATATATACTGGCACACTGAGTATTTTAGTTCTGCAATATTCTGGTCTTGGAGTCTCTACAGTTCTGCCCCTCAATCCCTTGGAAAACTGAAGAAACAAATTGTTTAGCTACTGTTGCTTGACCCCAAAAGAACCACACTATTGCTTTAAATTAACATATAGTTATTCATCTGACTTTGCATCGATATGCATGATATTCTACCTGTGGAGTGAGACATATTTCTAGACAATATGAAAAATTAAAGTTTCCCCAGACGTCAGAGGTATTCTCCTACAAAACCATTTAAAAAACTATTAGATTTTCTGCTGTTAATGCTAAATAGTTTACAGAGATAGCAGTAATGCAAAATCAGAAATAATTATTTCAGAAAATTTTAATATTTCTGGGGATGCAAGTTTACAGTAAAATTTTTTAAAGTATTTTTTTCTTAGCATTTTGACATACCACTGTATGATCAAATAGATCAGAAATAATATTTCTGTCTGCATTTAATCAAACAAACTAGTAATTTCTGAATATCTACACTTAGAACATTTGCAAAGGCATCTAAAGATTACTAGAGAGGGAATACAAAATACAGGTAGAATTCTGAAAGCAAATTTAGAATTCCTTAAAGGAAAAATCCTACTAGACACCCTCTTCCCAATTAGTAACAAACAAGAATTCTTGGTTAGTATAAAACCTGCTAAAGCTAAGTAAAAGTGCAAATGAAGAGTAAAGTAATAACAGTCTTCCNTGTTGTTTTTTTTAAAACTTTTTTTGCACCAGAAGAGAAACGCGAAGCAAATGGTTTGTGTGCAGGCCTAATTTGAAACCAATTTGTTTATTTAGGCAAAATAAATCCTCATTAAACTAATTATTATTATTAAAGCCAGACAACTAATTGAATCAAATTTATATTGCATAGAGGTCTCAGTGTACAGCCAGCAGTACCACAAGGTTCTGAATACTCTGATATCTATGAAGGGGAAAAGGACAATTTGACTAAGGACATCAAGAAAAAAAACTAGTCATATTCAAAGGATTGGAAGAATATTAAGCTCTGTTAGGGCAAACAACTCCTCTATCTCCAAACCTCAAAACAAACCGAAAAAAGAAAAAACACCGCTTTCAAAATGCCATCCAAAGTCTTATTTACCAATACATTAAATAATTCACTGTAGATATTCATGGTTTAAATGAACGACTGGAAAATGGAGAAGGATATGAAACTTTGCCTTCAGCCAACAGAGGCAGGAGGGCTCCTGGAGGAAAAGGGAACAGGTTAGAGAACTTCTGGTGAAATTTCTGCTGCATTACCCACATAGATATAGCTCATATGGCTACTGAAAAGCCAGGGTGTCCTTTTCATTGATTTAGCCTTTTAAAAGCTATTTTGACACCGAATCTACCTACTGGAGTATAAGCAAAAGCTACAACATTTGCAACACTCAGTGAAGTCCAGTAACCCTACTTTTCCAGTACAGTATCTTGCTTTGGAAGAACATGATCTATTTCAAAAATAGACAGTGAAAAATTGACAAGTGTTTATAGAGATACAGCAGAGAGAGAATGAGATGGATACTGGCTTGCTTCTAGTTCCAGAGTGCTTTAGGGTCCAAAGAAACTTCCCATTTCAAAACAAGTTTAGAAAGGCTCTGAAAGCAAGCTCAAATTGAGGTGGTTTGCCTAAAAACAAAGCAGAAGAAGCCCATGACATCACATCTCTATTGTTACCCAACCTTGTGTTCATTAGGACAGCTCTAAGAAAGCTGCACCATTTTTGTTTTAAAGTAAAGATATACTGAAAGCTACAACAGCTGCAGACTTGTCCCCATGATGGTTCCATATACTTAGGTATGAAAGATAACTCAGCCTTTACAACAAGACTTTACAGGGTAAATTCTCCCTGACTTTCTTCCAGATACACTACTATTATTATTTTATTTTTATGAGATAAAAAAGATAAAAACCACAACCACTATCTTTACCCATAGCAGGGAATGACACCAGCCAGAGAAGAGAAGAGAACAAATCCATTGTAGCTATCCCAGAAATTGCAAAATTCTCAGTGGGGACCAGACACACCAGTAGTTGTTGATTTTGATTACAGGGACACAATTTACCCACATAAAAACATATTCTTCTGGAGGTACTTTATGAGGCAGTACTAATTCTGAATGAGAAGCTCTAGCTCAGGCTACAAGCAATGTGATGCAAATGTCTCCAGACCCTAAGTTATACTCTGGCTTCTTGTCAACCGCCACCTGTTACTTGTTTTAAGTTGGATTTTTCATTTTAGGTTGGCGCAAACGTGTTTTACAAACCAGGAATGAGGCTTAACAAGATGTCCTCTATATTAACTGTAAAACAAGTAATGAAGAGCCTCACTAGCTGCTTACAGGACTGATCATTTTAGCAGGCAGGATTCTGTGCTATTATTAAAACTACTGAAGTGGGCAGACAGATGGGAGGGACAACCATCAAATTCTGCTACTGAGGGAAGAAAACTATTGTTGCTACATAGCACTTGTATCACTCAGGTAGGGAAGACTGAGCAGGAGAATGACATGAAGGTCCTACTCCAGCATGATACTCACTTGTGGAAATACAAAGGAAGGGTAGACCACTGTCAAAACCAAGTTGCTCCTGATGAACTCTGTACTCTGGCCCCTGTAGCCTCCTGAAGTATTTGCATCAAACTACCTTTGATCACGAAAATTTCAGCTTTTGATATAAAATAACATAATTATTGCAGGACCAAAAACAGAATACAGACAATTTCCATTTTTCTTACAAATGCAAACATGTTAAATACCTAGAAGAGTTCTAGCAGACCCAAATTAGATCTCCTTTTGAGTTATCACAGTTCAAAACCCATGACACTGAACTAGGCTTAGATTTATTGATTAGGCACAGCACATTATGGTTTAGGGGGATATTTTGGTAGCTAGATCACAGAGAGTTGTCCAGGCACTTTAAAGGGAGCACAGAAAGCATAGACTTGTATCTTCAAGAATTAGATTCTGTGAGAAATACAGCCATGAGGACACATTAACACTGGAACAAAGCAGAGGTTACTCACAGATTTAAAAGATAGTCCTGCAACCTAAGAGTAATAGTCAGGGTGACTGACCACCAATGCACTGGACCAAATTTATGTCTTGTTCCTACTAAAGAGCTTTCTTATGAGATTTTTTTTTTCTTGGACATCTAGTCACTTCACTATCAAACTGACACAGTTCCTTCCACAGAGCTGGAAGCTGTGTGTGCTGCGGGAAAAAAAAAGAGTTACCCCACATAGGCCTACTCGTTCTTAAACATAAAAATGCAAATGCTATTATTTAAAAAAAGAGAATAATTCAGAATTAGAAGACTAGAGAAAAGGGTTATTGCTGTGCCACCTGTGGAGAAGATTTAAAAAAATAAACAAACAAACAAAAAAAACACAACAAAAAATTCAACTCACCCAACTGCCATGTCTGTCCTTTCTCAATATAACTCCTACTAATACAAAATAAAACTGCATGGGAAAGGGTTAAATGGAAATTAGGTCTCTAAATACTTTGCCACCTCAATATTTAATAAATTTTGAAGGATAAACCAATGGAGCAAGCAAAAATTCAGCTCTCAAAAAGACCACATACTTCAGTAAAAATATATTCTGACAGCTATCTCAGCAGATTTACTATTATGCTAGCGGAACACACATCTTTCGGCTCCTAGTTTTGAAGCTAAAAGTTTTCATTGATGACAATATTATGCTTGGGTGTGAAACCTTCCCCCTACATATCATTTTGCAAGACAAGCCTCCCTACCATCAATCCCAGCTTTCTGACAATCAAAGACAAGCTACTTGCCTACTTATTCTAAGAAGAATAGGTTTTACTGCTGCAATAACTACAGAAGAAACAAGTAGTAAACAAAGTCCAGAAATGATAGAATAAGGATTTTAGTCCATTTCCTTATAGCATCTTTATAGCATGAAACTATTTTGCACTACTTAGATGGAATTAGAAACAATTTATTTTAAGAATAGTGTGCAGAGATTGTCTAGGTGGGTCTTTACAGCTTTTACAGAGAGACACTTAAAACAAATAATGTATCAGGATAGTGACTGAACTGCGTACCTAGCATACTCTGACAAGATATAACTATTATACTTCATTTCTTAAATTCACACTTCATTTCTGATTTTGACCTATATTAAATTTAGCTTTATGCACTGAACTTCACAGAAATTCATCCTTTCTGGACAAATCAGAAGAAATTAGAACATCAGCAGAACCAAGATCTCCTCCCATGTTTGATTCATGTACCCTATGTAGAATAACTTCCTTGCTCATGTTCTATTTCTTAAGCCAAACAATTAATGATTAAGCTCTTTGTTACACAATCCTTCTAGTAGAACTAAGGGTCTGTGCATGTTCATGTGTGAAATTTCCCCTGCATCAATGCATTGCAATGATAATAACACAGATTGGAAAGAACCTGTAATACTTTGAAAGCAGGGCCATCAGCTTTGTTCAGGTATGTTCTGAATATCTCCAAGGACAGAGTATCTAAATAATAGAGACAAATCTTATGTCTTCACAAGAACTGGAGAAAGATGCAACGTTAGCTACAAAGAAAAGACAAAAATATATACCTACTGGATTGTGTTTCTGTGGTCAGGTTTTGTTGGGAGAGGGGTGTGTGTGTTGGGGTGGGGGGGAGGTGCTACAGGGGTAAAAGATGCTGGAAGCTTGCCCCGTGTCCAAAAGAGCCAATGCCAGCTGGCTCCAGGATGGACCCACTGCTAGCCAAGGGACAGTAATGCCTCTGTGATAACATATTTAAGAAGGAAGAAAAAAGTTGTTGGGCAGGTGAATATAGGAGCCAGAGAAGAGCAGAGTGAGAACATGTGAACAACAATGCAGACACCAAGGTCAGTGCAGAAAGAGGGGCAAGACGTGCTCCAGGCAATGGAGCTGAGGTTCCCCTGCAGCCCATGGTGAAGACGATGACGGAGCAGCTGTGCCCCTGCAGCCCATGGAGGACCACAGGAGTGCAGAGATCCACCTGCAGCCCGTGGAGGAGCCCATGCTGGACCAGGTGGATATCAGAAGGAGGCTGTGACCTCGTGGGAGGTCCATGTTGGAGCAGGGTCCTGGCAGGGACCTACTGACCTGTGGGGAGAGAAGCCCACACTGGAGCAGGTTTTCCTGGCAGAACTTGTGGCCTGTGGGGGACCCACACTGGAGCAGCCTTTGCTTGAAGGACTGTACCTTGTGGGAAAGTGACCCATGTGGCAGTAGTGTCTGACGAACTGCTGCCCATTGGATGGACTCATACTGGAGCAGCAGGTGAAGGTGTCTTTAAGATTTATTTTACTTCTCATTCTCAAGCTGATTCTGTTAGTAATAAATTTAATGAATATTCCCACTTGGAGTCTGCTCTGGCTGTGATGGTGATCGCTCAGGGATCTCTTATTGTTCTAATCTCCACGCACATTATATTTTCTCTTCTCTGTTTATGTGCAGAGGTGAGTGACAGAGTGGCTGTAGCGGGTACCTGGAGTCCAGCCAGGGTCAAACTACTACACCTACGCAACACAAAACTAACATAACTTTCAGTGATGCCAGGTCAGCTCCAATGCAATGAATACTGACCTTGCAGTCTCTTGAACATCAGCAGTTTCGGTCTTCTGAAAGCATGTGCCTATCAGAAATTTCTCCAAAACTTTAGAACTCTGAGTCTGATGAACATTTTGTTCAACACACTGAACTTAGTCTGAGCTGAAAATGTTATAAAAGCAATTGTTTTAAGCCATTTTCCACAGGAATAAATGTGTGCCAAGAAGGATGTGTGTGGGGGGGAAGTCTTAAGCTTACTAACTTACTTTTATTACTTGAGAAAAATTGTGAGAAAAATTAATTTGGAGATTAATAATGCTGTTACAGCCTATAATAATTACCTACTTCATTAGTCAAGTCTAGATTCTAGAATCTCCAGGATATTCATACACCTAGCTTCTATGGAAATATGATTATTTTTACCAATTCTGGCCCCTTCCGTGTCTCAGGCTTGCTTCATATGCTCCACTGTCAGGATTTGTCTTCAGCTGTTCTTCATCAGACATTAACCATTTATGAAACCAGTATTTTCCATATTTGCATTCTGCTTAAGGCTTTGGGGTGTTTTGGTTTGTTTTTCTTGAGTTTATCTTAAGGTATAGGTCATGTTTTTTGCAAAATTGAAGCTAGGAATCTTTTCCCCCAATGTTTTTCAAATTCAAAACTACAGCCATTTTAGAAAAGCTACACTGCCTACAGTATTTCAAGTAGCAGCAACATGATATGACTAGGTGGGTTACAGGCCAGACATGTGGATTTGCTGATCCTACCAAAAATCTATCCTTGCTGACTTTTAAGATTTTCAAAATTTGGGCATTTGCTTTTAATTAACAAGCCTGAGTATTTCATTGGTCCATAAGAATACAGTTTCAAAATCTCATCAAATCAAGCTCACACTCAAGCAGATCAACGTAACAGGTGACAATATTTGCCAACCAATGTGCCTGTTGAAGACTACAGAGTGAATAGATTAAAGGTGTTATCTGGTGTTAGTCAACCTGAACCAGATAAACTTCTGTACACCGCTTCTCATTTGGAAGATGACTGCTATCCCCATTCTTCCTACTACTAACTTCGACTGTTTGAATCACTGTTCCTGAAATATTCAAACCTCTGAGAGAGCGGAATTCTTCCTTAAGATTAATGGAAATCTTATTAGCAGAGGTGATGTCTCTTTGCATCCCAACATGCCATCACACCGTGGCACAATTATAAGGGATCAAATAGATGAGCTGGATATAATCAGAGCAGGTGTACAATATTATCACCTCTCTGCACATAGTTTTCTCTTCCCCACATCCCTGAGCAGCTGACTACACAGCGGGGGGGGGGGGTCTTTTAAGTACTGCATACCTGCACACAATTTCTACTCTACCCACATCATGATGCAGGTGTTTTTGTCCTGCACTCTGCTAACATTTAGCTTTAGCTTTCCAATAGCTGGTTGCCACTGTTCTTCAGGAATTCCAGTATGACCACAATCTCCCTTGGTCCCATCTTCCTCAGATCACCAAAGGGTAATGTAGGACACAGAGAGAGAGGAGAAAAATCTGGTGAACATTACTGCTCTGTGACAGGAACACAGCAGGAACTCAGATGCCAGATGAGACAGGTGAGGGCTGCTAGGAAGGTAGCTGTGTAGGGTTTCCCCAACTTTTTGATAAATTCCACAAAATACAAAGATTCTTTTTCCTTTACCATATGTATAGTAGTTGATTTAAACTTCCCCAAGAAGTTACTATTATATAGAAAACAGCAACAGGGAAAAAAATAAAATATTTTTTACATAGTTTAAGATAAGTGAAAGTGAAGAATTTCCTTGCTTACATTGTATTAACCTTAACCTCAAAAAAAAAAAACCCCTCCAATTTATATTATATACCTGTAAAAAGTGGAATTCTGTAATTTTTTTTTAAAAAAAAAGTAATTATCTCATTTAAGACAACAGAATCTCCTGCTGGGAAAATACATACAAATAAATGAGGCACAGCCCTGAATTACCATTTTTTGGTCATGAAAAGAAAACATTTGTAGGATACAACTTATTAGGCTGCAGTTTATAGTGACTCCTAATCCCTGCGCAGTTTAAAACTAACTTTACCTCACTGCAGGGAGACACTTTTCCAGCAACCACTAACATGCAATGATCAGTACTGCATGCAAATCATGAAAGGTTTTTCCCCTCCCTTTCTAAAGGTAATTCTAGTCAGAATCCTTTTTAAGCAGAGGTAAAAAAACCCCAAACCAATAAAAAAAACCCGCAAAGAAAACAACAAAATCCGCCCCCCCCCCAAAAAAAAACCAAAACAACCCCCCAAAACAAAACTACAACAACAACAAAAAACCAAAAAAACCACAAACACACAAACCCAAAATATTAAATAAATCAGCCTTATACCAGCCTTTTAATTCTGATACATGTCTCAGTTACTGGTGAAGCATACTGCAGAGAGTATGATTTACTTGGTTTTGTTACATTTGGAAAAATTCCAAGGATTAAAAAAAAAAAAATCAGAAGTAGTTTGAATGTGTAACGAAACTGATACCCAAGTCACGCCCCAGATTACTGCTCTTATGCAATTGACATTGGCCAGAATCCATGTAAAAACATACATATCTTGGCTTCCTTCTTCAAAATTTGCACTATTCCATTTCAAATTTGTGCTTTTATTCTTAAAGCCAGAGCAAGATTATCATACCATAGTGAGAATACCTCTGCATATTTGCAAAACTGTCTTCTCTTTTTGACACCTAAAAAAGATATTATTAAATTATACATCTACTGTAGGACTCATAAAGTGATTATACAAATTTAAAAGGTAGGGAGATGAACACCAATAGATTCTAATTTTTGTGCTGGAATATTTGCAACAAGCAGAACCAGTTGTCTGACAGATATGTTATGATGCAGCTTTTAAAATCACACTTATATTTCGAATTATGGAATCTTTTATTACAAATGTAAACTAACAAATCTTTCTAATCAAATGCTGAGCAGTAAACAGCAGATTCAGTCTGCATGTTTGCTAACTTGTTTTCTTTGGGTGAGAGAGTTAACTATTACTTAAACTGAAACATACAGTTTATGCTGATATTAATGCATGGGGCTTTTGTACTGTTTCACAGACTTGTTTGGGTTTAGACAGCTAAGGAAGGGTTTTGAAAGATATCAGCCCTAGTGTTTAAAATACAACCCTGCAACATGAGAAGGAAAAAATTTAACAACATATTCAATCCATCATATAAATTCATCTACTGCATTTCTGTTTACACAACTTTACAGAGTATGACAGTTCTTTGCTGTGAACAATAGTGGGTATACTTAATAGCTATTAATTCAGAACAGTCTGCATATCTGACTACTGTTTTCAAAATTACTGTGTTATATGCTGGAAAAACTAGGCATTTCTACAGAACAAGCAACACAATTTGCAAGCATGCTGCACATTAAAGGCATCATCCAACAATATTTTTAGTCTTTCCAAAAAATCATACTAATGGGAACCAAGACTTTTACTGGAAAGTAAAAAATTCGCTTCATGTGGGTTTCCTTGGAGAAATAAAAAGATTTTTTTAAGCTTCCTTAGGAAATATAAACTTATTTAAAGGCCCAGAGTTTTAAATATGTGAACACCCAATGCCAGATTTGAAAGACACAAGAGTAACTTTCAGCACTTCTCTTTCTGTTCCTCCAGCATGAAGAAGACCAGGAAAAGAGAACAACATTTTTATGAACAAGTAACCTAAGATATTTATAGTCAGTTGATAAAAAATGCAGTAGTCATATGATAAAAAAATTCACAAAAAAAGATCAACTACAACATGGAGATCAAAGATAGGAGGTTACCAGTTGATAAAGAATCCTCCTCTTGGCAGAATACCAGCGGTATTTTCGTTTTAATGTAACAAATGAGAAAATAAATCGCAACTCCACTCTGTCCTCAATGTACTTTTCAGAAAGAGCAAGGAATATGAAAGGAAAAAAATTGAAGTACTATTGAGTGTAATTTTGAGGCTGGCAAACAAATACGAGAAGGACTCGTTTCTGCTAAATTTGTTTATTTTACTCACATATCTGCATCTTATATTTTATAGCTTAGAATTCACTTCATCGCTTTTCAAAAATTTACAATATAACAAACTAAATAACCCTTAACAAAATTTAGCAAAAATAGGTAAAGTTAATAGTAGATTTCTAGTACTAATGAACCATAGCCTAGCAATGCACTGAGAAAGAAAGCTTCTGTAATAAAAACATTTTCAAAAGCATTGGTACTGATACTTCCAGAGCCTCTTTAGACAAACCTTAGAGAAAAAAACAGTGTCAAATCTCAAGTAATGATAGATAAGTGTAATTTCACAGAAAAATTGGTTTGATTTGGTCACTCTGGAATTACGCCAAAGTAATTGAAATCAAAAAGTGACCCTAGGTTCAAGAATGACACACAGGCTTACTAAAAGCAGCAAACTATGCTCTATCAGGCTATTCATGTAATGAATAGTTACTCATTTTTTCATGTAAAATATCTTAATGTAATTATTAAACAGGTATTACACTCTACTTTCCATCTAATCCTTCAGTGTCTACTCTGTTATTTAACACTCATTGTGTTCTGCATTTTCTACAGGGGATGCTAAAGGCTTAACTAGTTTGAGTAAGGAGGAATGGAAAATCATTTTTGAGGTTATGGCTTTAGTGTCACAAAGAAGTATCAGTCTGAATGAAATTAGTAACTAATGCAGTCAAATTAATTAACAAATTTCAGACAAAATATATTTTGAGTTTCAGAATATACGCATAAATGACTAGAAGTGTGCATATATATATATATATATATACACCTGCAGATCACTAAAACATGGAGTTTATTACACACTTCATAAGCACAATTTAGACAGCTTAGAATTTATCCAGCTAGAACTAATACTTATCTTTAAGGACAACTGACAGGAATAACAATAATATGATGATTATTTTTATTATTTACTAACAATAACTACAACAACATACATATAATTTGGAGAAAAAACAGATCAATGACACATGCTGTTTTTCCTGTGCATATGAACAACTTTAAAATTCAATAATTACCTAAAAACAACTTCTTGCCCTTCCTAATCTGCTTCCTTTAAAGGTCAACAATTTCTGTCATCTCAGTCTATGCAAGCCTTCCCATATAGATGCGTACATTTTAACAGCAAAGCCATATTGCACATGTTACCAGAGAACACCCAATTCAGAGCCAGTAGCTGCAAAGCTAAAAATCTGCCCTAGTCAGAATTTGAGCAGAAGGTTACCAAAGGGCTAGCAAGGAAATTCAGTTGATGTATAATGTCAAAAAGGATGCAGGGAGTGCAACAAACCTCCACTCTGGCATGTTGGCAAACAAAATCTTCACAGCACTAACAGTGTAATAACCTATAACCTAGTACATAATGTCGTCTTTATGCATGCCTTGCTCACAGGAATTTTTACAGGAATTAAGCATAAGAAGTCAATTTCTAAGTCTTTCAGTGTACAACAATTACCTTATTGTCACTGTACCTTATAAGTCTGATTTCATGTAGCAATCTTGCTGCATGCTGTCATGTCTGGGTATGACGACTATGGTATTTTCACTGTTCAAAACCCTATTCCAGGGATGACAGGCCCATTCTCCTCTTTCCTTGTGTCCCCCTCCCTGGATAGCAGGACATTTTAATCCAGGCACCCTCACAGCAGAGTGATGACATCATGACCTTTACTTACATGTGCTGTCTGAGATGCAGGACCTGGCCAGTGGTTTAAGCTGCTGAAAGATATCACTGGTTCACTTCAGTGCAGGTGTTTCAGAACTGATCTATCACATTTACAGAGCCAGACTCGGTGAAAAGTCAGTCACTTAAAATATTACATTAAAATATACTTCTAGTCATCATTTTTAAAATGTTTTCCTCAAATTCTAGTGGGAATAATTTGAAAGGTATGTTTTATGCTCAGAAGCAATAGGGCACCGGGTGGTTTTAACTTTTCCTGATTGGTTTGTCTTCTATTCAAACTTTGTTTCTCCATTGGTTTAAACTCTGTAGTTCAGTGGCAAGCCAAGGAAAAATAAACACAAAAAAAATGAAAAAAATATTTCTAAGGAAAATATAGAGAAATAGCTAACATTTCGGGGGTTAATATAAAACAAAATTCTTTTTAAAGCCACTATTATCAAAGTACATACTTTTTTTATCCAAGAGCAACACAAAGTAGTATCTTCAAGCAGGTAATAATCTTGCCAAAACAACATGTTGGAAAACTTAAGAACTTTTTATAAGAACATTCACGGTCTTGATTCACATTTGGCCAAAATCCTGCTGTAAAAGTGGCAGTAATTAGTTAGCGAACTATTTTTACTAGACTAATGCAGAAGGAAAATGACAAACTTATGTAATCTTCTATTAGTAAACAGCTGCTTTACAAAAAGATCTGTACTGAATAGGAATATTTAATGAGGTCATTTTGAGGATCAAGTCAGCTTCCAATCATTTCCTTCAAATGATTTCATGAAAAACAGTGATGAAGATTGAATCAAGCACTCCAAGTGACTCCTGTATTTATTTTGTCCTAAATCACTATGGGTTGTAAATCACGGATGGTAGTAAGAAGCTGCCTCTTTCTACTAGTAATTGGGGTGTTCCAAAGAGAAAAAGTCTAATCAGAAGGAAAAAAAACTCCTAATTAATTTCAAATATTGATTTATAACCAAAAAAAAGTAAT
>VYZS01002668.1:1113-27745 GCA_013400695.1 Neodrepanis coruscans | reverse complement strand
CTATTCTATTAAAAAAAAAGCTCCTATTTAACATAGAAGTGTAGACCAAGCAGAAAGTCCTTAGAGCAAAATGGGGTATGACTTTTAAGTGTGCCTTCCTCCATGACCTGTAATGTGGAAAAATGTTCTGATTCAAGATTAACATTCTCTGCTTTTTTTTTTTCGTTATGCATTCCTGAAACTGTAGTTTTTATTGACTTTTTGAATACATGAATTCAAGTTTCTGTTACTGGGTAGTCTCTCTAGGTGTTCACCTCAGCTAATCAGTGCTCAACACAACTTTTAAACAAGCAAATATTTACAGCTCAAATGTTAGTCAGATTTTGAGGGAGCATTTTTTAATTGAAAAAATGCTTTGCACTTTCTTCCTAAATGCCAGCAATTTAGTGGGCATTTTCACTTCCCTCAGCTTCAGCTTTAGTAAAGTCAAGCTCTAAAATTCTCCATTGGCTGAGGTGAAATGTTCTCTCTCTTAATTTAGCACTGGAGAAGTGGCTAGCATGAATGAGAAGGACAAGAATGAAATGTTAGTTTTTCTAGATACTGGAGAAATACAGAACTCTTAAAACATCTGAAGAGAACACCTTGATGTATATGTCAGCAAAGACAGAAGTACTGCTGTGCTGTGTAGTCAGCAAGTATGTCTGGAAGGCAAAATAACAAATGTGGAAAGTTTGTCACATCTTGACAAGAAGTTTTCTGCAAAGCTATTGAAATCTGTAGAAATGTCTCCAAATGGCAATAGAGATTATTAGTATAAAGAGCTCATTAAAATAATTGTGAGGTGAATGCAGAAATATTTTGCATGGGAAGCAGCTGCTACTTCAAAACAGTTCCCAAGTTCCTATTTGCTATCTACTGGTGCTAAGCAACTCAGGAATAAGAATCCAATTTCTGTCTGCCTTAAAGAGAAACGTAAATACATTCTGCATGAACTTGAAATGTATTGTGACAAATAAAGTTTGGGAGTTTGTTTTTTGCACAATAATGGTCTTATTTTCCCCATATATATTCCCAAATGTATAATCAGTCCTGAAAATAGTATTTTTGATAAAGGGAACTGTATGAAACTAATATTGTAGGTACATTTCATGTAATATGAGCTGCTGATGTGGTTTCTTTTGGAAGTCAGTCAGATCACAGATGCTAACCTTTCTCCCATTTTCTAAACTTGGAGTCAGCCACAGAGCTGATCTGACTGTAGTGTACTGCCACCTAATTATTTCTTAGAGCATCTTCGATTTTACCGGACATTTGTTTTGCTTTGTTCTGAAGGACAGGGTTTCTGTCTTTAAATGCAGTTGCATTTCTCAGCCTGATTTTAAAAGCCAAAGTCAGGTTGACAATCAGCAATCATACACATCTTTGAGTTGGAAGTTTGAATTAACAGAGTTCCAGTAGAATATATGGGACCCACATGACTCCTGACTACTTTAGAGCAAGATTGTCCAGTTAAGTATTAGTCTTCATTACACTGAAGACACATCATTCATGTTGAATTTTGATAATGTGTTACTGTAGGCCAAAAGTGGCTCACAACTTCACATCTTGATGATTTTTTTAAATGAGATAGCACTGAGGTACATGATAATGTGTCGTGCAAAATGTGCTCAGAAGATGCACTCAGTTCTTCATTTGGCGTTATCAGGCACACGAGCTGGGTAAGATTCTTTGAGATTCCTACTTTCTGAGCTGCTGTTCAAATACAAATACTTATTTACAGATGCTTAAGGTCTACTTCAGCTAAGGTTGTCAGAGAATAAAGCATCTATTAGGTGCTCTCATTCACTGAATCTTGGTATGAAATACTCATTTATTTTGATGGTCCTTGCAGGTACCACAGAAGAGAGTAGGGGCTCAAAGCACTGTCTGTCGCTGCATCGCTGCTGATTAATTCTTGCATCTCCTGCATGCACTGAGGGCAACTGATTGTGGAAGTCGAACAATACCAGAAGCACTTCCATGCATAACAGCTCTTAAAAATCTCCTAAGTATTCTTGCAAATTCAAAAGTCTGAATTGGATAAAAATAAAGGAAGATGGACTTCCATATACAAATACTCCTTGAAACTTCATGGATTGCCACTTAATGAGCAGCTCTTGTGCACAGATTATTTGCAGCCTGTGGGATTTTCACATAGCAACCACCTGCAGCACTGAGGCATGTTTTTTAGCTACCAGGAACAGCATCCCACTGCAAGGAAGTAAGTGGGGACAAGAAAAGTATTTTAAGGATTTGTAATTTTTGTCTCCCGCTATCTTGCTCTGTAATGAGACTTTCTCTATGCTTAACCTTATTAGATTTCCAAGCTGGAGTTTTCGAGTTCACTCCATGGTCTGCTTCATCAGTAAGTGATGAGGTGCATTTCCCAGCTAAGTTAGAGTGATCCAGACATGCAGCTCTTACACCTTGCATTGAAGCTTTTTGAATGTTCTGTTATCTTTCAGAAGCAAAAGAGGCAGCCAGTGAAGCAAACAAACGAAATGTAGGGAAAGAAATTGCTCTGGTCCTTATCTGAGAATGCTCTCAGTTTTGCTATGCAGTGCCACATGCTCCTAGGGGGCAGGTAAAGTCTCTTGCTGTGTTTGCATGGTATCTGCAGCCATGAGGCTCTTGTCAGAAACACAACTAAAGACTTTCACCTAATCTAATTCAGTCTGATATTAATGGGAAATTCTTTGCTACTATAATGCTAATATTACCACAGGTTATAACATTAAAATTGTACTGCTCAGAAAACCACGGGCATTTCGTCCACTGGGGGCCTGGGCCAAAGCAGCTTTTATTCAGGCATTTTAAAAGCCTCATGTGTACATGACAGAAGAGTTCCTGCTGCCAAGTAGTACCACTTTGGCATGTGTCCTGTCATTTTGCTGTTCCTAGGAAACTCCTTACATTTTTAGGTTTGAGTCACACTTGAATTTCCTTTTTCATAAAAACAGTAGTGTGCTACTGTAAGGAGAGAAAATTTGTCCAAGAAATGTACTCAGAAAAACATAAACTCGCATTTTCTCTAAAGCAATATACCCAGCAGAGTGCTGTAGCCATAGTTCATTTACTAGCACTGAGTAGTCACAGAGCAAACAGTGCCTGAAAAATTGTGCTCAGCCCAAACTAATGGGTGTATACATGGTCATTTCTTTGTCTGTTGTCCTCTAGCCACGAAAGAATAACAATGCAGCCTTTGTAAAGTAGTTGTTTGGGAAAGCATCCTCAGGGGCTCACAGAGGGGCTGTGGGCCAACTCAGAGTTGGTGTAGCCAACCCTTCCCTGTGGTGACCCTGGGGAGAGGCTCCCAGACGCTGTGGGGCAGACCCTGTTGGCAGCAGTTGCTTCCATCTGAGGCTCTCACCTTGGCCCTGCCTGAGCTGCAGCTCCCCTTTCACCCCATGGCCATGCGCCTGGCCATGGGTCCCACCAAGCCACCTTCACTCATAGATTGATGTCCCAGCCTGGACCGTAGTCATCCCCAGGGATATGCCCCACACCCAGATCTGGGGCTGTCCCTGCCTGCGCCCTGTCATCTGCCCCAACTTATATATGGTGGTTTACATTAAATTAGAATCAAATTGAAAAGATTTATTGGCAGTGCTCCACAATAAGTGGACTTAATATATATTTCCCTGCAACTGGCAATTCTACTGTAAATTGCTGTGGGTCTCCCATTTGGACCAAGTAAGTATCATGACAACATCATTAATAAAGTTTTTCATACATAATGTATTTGTGCAAAATGTAATGCTGAGACAGGAAGGAAAATTACCACAAGAGAACACAGGTTTCCTGCAAAGAAAGAAAAGCCAACACAGGAGGATTTTTTAAAGACTTATATTTTAAATAAACAGTCAGACTCATCAGAGAAGTAAAGCCATAGCATTGAGAATGTTGAGAATGCTGAGATTGAGGCCTTTCAGTAACTCCAGTACTTCTGACTCATTTTCCTAGAGTACCAGGAAGAAAAGTGGTATTTAGCATAAAGAGAAATACATAGCATTTTCTCTGAATATTTCCAAAATTTTTTTTCTTTCTCGCCAAACAAAAGTCTCCTGCTCTAATATATTTAGCATTAGTAATGCTATAGTAAAGACATAGATGTAACAAGGCAAGGCTTATGAGGAGTGGCAACAGCTTTTGTCAGACAGACATGAAAGCAGAGGAAAAAAGTTAAAGAAGTTGTCAGGCAAACATTCTTCTTTTAAGGTCTGAAACTAGACCCGCAATCACAAATCCTTTGTCACTGGATGCTCCAGAGTCCAATTTCAAAATACCTTCCCCTCTAAAGTATGTGCTTCTCTATGGTTTCCATAATGAAAAGAGCGTCCTGTGGATACAGTTATCAATCTTTGATCACTGCAACCAGCATGAAACCCTTAATGCTATTTAGAGAATGAAAACGTATACTAAGACTAAAAAAATAATCAGCTTGTCCTGTCTAAACCTAAACTTAATTATTTCTCTGGTTGTGCCTCCCTGAGCTTCATAAACTAATTAGAAGTAAACCATAGTTTTAAAGATCAATCATTAAGGTACTGTTTGAGTTTGAGCCATTTCTAAATTATATTGCTCTACAATTTTTCCTTATTTATTCAGCCCTTCTTTTTGTGTAACTATTTAGGATGGATTCATCTCTGTTTCATTTCCCAGTATTTCCACTGGAAGAAAATGGTTGTCCTGGGATGAAGGTAAGGGGCTGTGAAAGCCAGGTGATATAACACAAGCAGGACAGCATGTCTGTATCCAGATTAGCAAATGGGTGCTGGAGTCACATACTCTCTAATCCTGGCCTGCTGGCTCAAGGGCTCTGCCTAGGATTGAAATCCAAATAGGGTTTAATCATTAGGGTGGAGACTCCTTTATCAGTGAATTTCTCTTGAAGATAGGATAATAGAAACAAAATGTCTTTGATGTCAACAGAGGCAATGCATGCAACACAAAGAACAGAGAAAGGGGAGGACCCTGCCATTTCCCCAAAGACCCAAAAAGAAGACATTTTCTTCCCATATTTTTATATAACATATTGTGTCTCTGCTTTCTGTTTGAAGATTGATTTGTGGTTTATTTGGTTTTGTTGTTTGTTTTTTTTTAATAGAATTCTCCCTCTTTGTGGTGGATTTAAAGTCTGTCACAAGTACCAATGGGGCTGTACCACAAAATGAAGGGGTGAGAATGAAGCGGCTGATTCTGTGACTCACAGGGCTGCTGTAGGAATGATTGTGGCAATACGAATGTTGTCTATAGGAGCAATTGCTAAGATTTTGCAGATTTTGAGGGTTCAGCTTCACGGTGTTATGAGAAGACACTGTGTATCCCCAGTAGAGAGCATAATAAAAATTTAGATACAAGATGCAAAATCTCCTTACTTTTACATAATTGTTCTAAGTGTCTTCTCGGATAGACAAGAAGACTTACAGACTATTTACAGAGATGCCATCCCTGTATGACAACAGAGAGAAAATCATAAAAGTTCAATTCAAAAAGTAGTGTCTGTGAAGCTATTATCCCATTTGAAGTCTAGATCTGCCCATGATGATCCAGGTAATGCCTGGAATGGTCCTGGCAGTTGTCTGCCACAGTGCTGTGCTCCTGCTCTCTCTTGACTTCCCTCACACAGAGGTGTGATTTGGAGAAATATTTGTACTCAATGCAAAAGGCTGTTTGTGGCTTCACTCACTCAACCTTGAAAAATATTTTGAGTTCCTTGATACATGAGAAATACTGCAGAAAAATAGATTAGTGACAGCTGCAATAGCAAGTGTGTCTTTTTGTAGAGTAAGAAGGTGCATTAAAGGCTTCAACAGCCTCTCTTTTGAGGTCCTATTTGTCCAGATGATGTGTGTAAGGGAATATCTAAAGAAGGGAGAGTGGAAGAAAAAGATACTCACACCTTCAGTGAGTACATAGGTTATGTCACAGAACAGAAAAGAACTATTCCCATCAAATATTTGTATGGCAGTCAGGTAAAAATTGTATACTACACCCCTATTAATAATAATTTGTGAAGCAGTTACTCTTGTAAGTAATTTGTAATTGCCACAATTAATAATCTACTTCCTAAGAACCCCAAAAAGTTTTGGAATATTGGCTATACAAACACTTGAGTTCAGAACACAACTGTTTGTTTTAGTATGCACATCTGTACTTGAATGAGGAAGTCTGGAAACGCTTTCAGGTAGAAAATGCAACATAATAAATCTCTTTCCAAAACCATGCTAATATAGAAACTTAAAAATAAAGGCTAGGATATATCCAGAAAATACATTTTCTTTTTAAAATTTTAAGATATAAATCTACAGCCTTAAAAACAACATGAGTCATGGTTTGGAAAGAAATTTACAGCCAAAAAAAGCCTGCCAGGATTCTAATGATCAAAATTTCAAATTCATGTCCAGGGTATAACTTTGAGTATTTCTTGATAAATCTTTAGTTTAACCTCAGTTCACCTAAAACATTTGCAAAAGAAACATTTGCTTTGATTATTTAGATTTAAATAAATTTCCAGTGCCTGGAAAGAGATTACTATTTTACCATTGAATTGTGCCAGGGCAAGTTTACACTGGATATTATGAAATATTTCTTCACAGAAAGGATTGTCAAGCATCGGAACAGGCTGCCCAGGGAAGTGGTTGAGTCACTATCCTTGGAAGTATTTAAAAGACATGTAGATGTGCCACTTAGGGACATGGCCTAGCTGCACTTTGCTGTGGTAGGTTTATGGACGGACTTGATCATCTTAAAGGTCTTTTCCAACCTAAACTATTTTATGATCTTATGATTTTATGATTCTATGATCATTATTCAAGAAAAAAACCCGCTCTAATGCCAATGGGAATTTTGCTTAGAGAAGATTTGGTCACAATATCTAATTCAGATATTTGAAGCACATTATGTATTTGTGGTACGTTACAGACATTATTTAAATTTGCTTATTCAACGACGTATGTAGGCTGCACTTTGTCTTTTAAACAGGGGTTTCAGGTTCGCTGATTCCCATGGTGTTAAAGTAAAGCCAGCCCGACCTGCCATGTGCTGTTAAAACATCAGATGCCCAGAGCATGTCCGCCAGGCGGCTGGGGTACATAGAAGTTAGGTGCAAAATACTGCCAAGTGGCTTAAAAGGGATGGGCTCCAGGCATGCTGGAGTCAGCCGAGCACTCACACGGGGTTTTACATGCTTAACTGATAAAGCTATCTCCAGTGGCAGCCACAAGCCAGACATAATTTTCAAGACTTAATGTGTTTCCTTCTTATCTTGATGATGGGTAGTTGGCTACAGGCAGCAGACAAAGAAAGAATCATGGTGCGGGCTGGGGGGCGGGTGCACAAGATGACCCTGTTTACTTTCTCAGTGAACAACAAATAGTTGGTATGTAGTTGCTGTTTACTCGTAGCCCAAGCAGCTGCTTCTCTGTCTCCCTATGAAACAGTTTGAGTCTACTGGCACGCCCTTTTGTTCAGAGGGGAAAAGATTCAGTGGGCTCTCTACTTTAACGTCACTTTTGATTTCATTTTGAGCTGCTTGAGATGGACAATATATGAGAGGAGACTCAGCTATGATAGAAATCTGATAGAGAGAAAACCAGTATCAATCCAGTTGCCAAAAGACTGCAAAAACTGCTTACCTCTAAAAGAAAGCTTTCCTTCAGAAAGGAATTGTGCCTGAAATACATGAAACTCCATTTGTCAAATAGTCTTTCTTCCACAGAATTAGTTCAGAGCAAAACTAAACTGAAATCCAGTAAAATGACTAAAAGCTGAAAAGAAAAAATAGGCAGTATTAGCCAAAGCAGCAAACCAATACCAACCAAGGAGAAAAAAGCTGTAAGAAGTGTCATTTTTACCTGAGAGGAAAGAGAGAAGAGTGGCTACTGTCTTTCTGTAGAACGTGCTCATCTGGTACATGAGCAGTAGTGTAGAAACCTAGTCAGACAGATTGTATTTTGCTCTCACCTGAAAGATAACATTTAGAATTTGCTTACCCATGGAGCAAAAGCAATGATGAAATTGATCCTACCACACCTCTTATGACTAAAAAACAAAATTCTACCTTCTTAATAATAAGTACTTAAGAAAAAGTGCCAGCACTTCTTCTTTCAGCCACCTTAAAAGCAAACAGCTTCACATGGCATTTAACCAACACAGTGTTTACTGTAAGGCCCTGACCTGCAGCATGCAGGAGATGGCCTAAATGCATTTTCATGTGTGCCGCTAGTGAGTCAGTATAGGATTTCAGTTCTTCCCCTAAAATCATTTTACCCAATCTATCCTGCTTTGCAGTGACAACATTGCTGTGCAAGACCTCCAAAAGCTGAAAGGGTCAATGAACATTGCAATGGCACAGCTCAGAGTTGTATGCCTTTGTTAGCTGCTAGCTGATTAGCAAGTCATCTCATCTTCCTGTGCCGTTTCAGTCCTTGCCTGACTTGCCAATTAATATAACTAGGGCTGTAGACTTTCATGGCCTACTTAGGAAATGCTACTTACTCACTTTTTGTATAGCATTCAGCACTCCTATACCTTTGAGTGATACTGTTGGAATCTATGTGAGTATTTATATGCCCTCTCTTGTAATATCTGAACACTTGCAGGACTGCAGTGCACCAAGGTTAAAGCTTCCACAGGAAATGTGGTAGAGTCAGAAACTAAATTTGGGTCACCCAAAACATCAACTTTCTCTTTCACTATTAAAACAAAATCTGAGTTAATCAACTGACAGTATAAAGTCCAGAGCTCAGCATGCCAGAGCAGTGAGCATGTAACAATTTGCATTACAGATTTATAAGGAAATACTCTATTTCTGCCCTTTAAAAATTACAGCAATGCTAAAACCATTGCAACAAGTAAATTAATGAGGTCTTTTCAAAGTCATCTACCTCCACTGTTTTACAGACACCATATGTGGCTTAATTGGTTGGGGTTTTTTCATAAAGCAAGGGAAACATGAAATAGATCCTGGCTTGCAGAGTAAGGACGCTGGTCCAGCAAAGCTTTCATCAGAGTGAGGAATGCCTCTCTGCAGCCTCCTTTTGCCATTCACAGTGTACAGTTACAAGCTTTGATCTTTGTCTGGGAGCCTTGCATCTCTGCAATTGACTCCAGATAAAAATGACTCCAGCCAAATATTGCAACAAATGTTTAGATTAAAACCGAAACCCCCTACATCTGCAAGTTTTCTCTCAAACCCCTACTTTCCTTTAAGAAAATTTCAATCCTGTTTCTTACGGGGCTCTTATGAGTGGCTTCTAGTTAGTATCTGTCTGTCTCCCTGGTAACAGTCAAAGGAGAAGACACAGAGGTGGGCAGGGACGGAGATTCCAGCCTCTGCTCCTCTTATCTGGGTCCATCAGCAGGTGTCCTTTGTTCATAGCCAGGAACGATAAATACAGCCTATGACTAAGGGAACCACCATACAGCTTTCTTGAGAAGTTTCAAAGGGCATTAGCTGGACTCCAAATTTCAAGACATAAATCTCTTTAAATCCTCAGGTCTTGTATTTTATGCTGTCTGCTCGAAGTGTATCCAGGCATGCAACCGCTAAACTAATATTTTTTTCACCTTAGCCAGTCTTTATTCAAGCACCCTCTACAGACTTGTATCACTACATTAAAAATACTGTGCTCTGTCAGTTTTTATGCAATCTAAATGTTTAGCTGGTGCTGTTTCTTCCACACCATGTCAATGAGCAGCTGATAATTTGCAAAAAAAAGAAGAATCTATGGCACAGCAGTGTGGGTGCTGAAGCTTATGCTTCTTCTGAGGTGCCAGCATCTGAAGCACTCTCCAAGCAATGGCAATCTACTCTGCATGTTTAGAAAATTATAAATGATAATGGCTTGCTGTCAAACCAAGTTCAAAAGTAGTATCTGCTCATGAACAACATCGAAATAATTGAGACTGGATACAAACACAGTTGAAGTTTTTCCCTTGCTTAAAACTGACCTATGAGTGTAATGAAAAGCATGTCAAATTGGTAAATTCCTCAGTAAATGATGACACTGAAAATGGCACAGGATAAGGAATTTGACCCAGCTAACATCTTGAACCAAGTGATCTTCAGAAGAGAGGAATCAGAAGATCCCATAAATTATTCTCTTTCCTGACAGAAGATGGCTATCAAAAATGACTAAATTACGGGTAATGCTCTGGATTCAGATCAAATCTTGGACACAGTCCAGTCATAGGTATCCAGTAAAGGCATTTATACACAATTTTCTCCTGTAGCCTGGTGACAATTCTTCAGCCTTTGAGTGAGTTTCATCAGTTCTGACAAACACATGATGTCCTGGTATTCCATGAGTGAATGGTTACTTCAGTCTAAACAACAATAAATCAAGAAGAAACAGAAGCAAAGCTGATGTCTCACCATTCTTCTGGTGGCAAAACCACAGAGCTTTCTCCACAGACACAAATTTTTCAGTCTCCCCACTGAAGCGCTGTGCCAGACAAGGTCAAGCAGTAGCGTGCAGCTCATTCCTGACCTCCTGCAGGGCCACACTCTCCACTTCCAAAGATACCCCTGTAGACACACGGAGGAAAGTTATTTTCTTTAGCATTACAAAATGATGGTCTATCAAAAGTCAGCTCTGCAAAAGCAAAGCATCAAAAGGTAGCCTCTGAGGCTAAAAGAAACTTCAAGGCACAGCTCTCCTATGGCTGATAAATTACCGACCCGCTGGGAAGTCCTGGCAGGAAACTGACTCAGAGGTACACAATTATTTATTTCTAAGACAGTTCCTATGGAGACTAAGGATAGGTATTAGCTCTCACTAGATCATCTTTGTCTCACATGCGGTTGTTGTGCCTGCCTCTGTTCTGTCCATCGGTGGTGGCTCAGGGGGACCTCTCAAAATCAGACCAACTGGCTCACAAGCCAGCACACGTTTTTGGGTACAGCTGGAGCGCAGCCCAGCACAGGCCTGGCATGGGGCAGTTGTAAGGGACTCCAGTGGGAAGGGGCATATCAACCCTCCTCCTGCAGAGCAGCAACAAGGACACAGCTAGCAACTCAGTAAATCGTCATTAGCTGGAGTAACAGCTGAGTCAGGTTTTAGGACCAATCAGGTTTTCTTTAAGTTGTGAGACAGCTACAGATTAAAACACGGATTAAAAAGATGAAATAATTGAGTGACCAAGTACTCATTCTTACTTTGTGTTTTATATCATTCAGAAATGCACATGTAATACCATGCCCCACGTGCAACTGAGGGGTTTCCTTCACCAGAGATATTGCCACCTACTTTCAAACAGCAATCAGATGAGAGAACTATTACAGAAGAATATTATTATGGACAGAGAGGAATTTGAGTTATTTCATCAAGTTATGAGATGAACTTGGTAAAGACATCAGCAACATGGATAAGTGCAGAAGCCTGCTGGATAAAGAGGGCACTCGTATATGAAGTCCAGTTTCACTCCAGTTGCTGAATGCCAAAGAGACACTCAGGTAAGACATGCTGAGGTGTCTGCAGGATCTCCAGAGCATGTGTCAGCTGAGCTCTGTGTATGGGGCAGAGGTGCTTCTGCATGGGAGATGAAGCTTATGGTTTTGCTCTAAATGCATGTGGAAGCCAAATGGCCCTGGAAACACACAAAGAGGCTGCACAGCTGGCTTGGTGTGCAGACCTGCAGTCCCCTGAGTGCTGAGCAGCTTCATGCCATCATTTCATTGCAAAATGGTAGCAAGGGCAGCTGTGTTAACCTGTGGCCCATAGATTTAGCAAGAATCAGATTTTTACTAGTTTTTAGTAAGATTCTTTAGCTTTTTAAGGAATGCATGGAGCACCTGGCAAAAGGATGGTACTCTCAGGCCTAAATCATTCTGGTTAGGTGTTCAGTTCTGCTTTGAGGTGAGATAAGGGATACAGAGAAACCACATTTACTGGAAAAAAACAGCAATCTCACAAAAAAACATGACAAGAAAAACTAACGTGTTTTAAATACATTTTTAGTTCCTGGAACTAGTTGCTGTCATTTTTCCCTCTTATTTAAAAATATACTGTAATTTTCCCAGTAGCTTAGAGTAAAGAAGACTTAAGGAGGAATCAGTACGGGTTTGTAATTGGTTTCAAAGATGCTAGGATTAATTAGCCTAACATTTAGGTATAAACATGAAAATCATATGTAACACATTGTTTAAATGTGCTACATTTCAGTATAAGCACAAAAAGCTACTCTTTCTGAAAAGCATATTTTAATCAAGCATCAATAATACTAGATGATACACTATTATGAACATACTTATTTTTGCCTAATAATCAAGCCAGATTTTTACAGTAGACTTACCTACTTATTTTTAATAGCTAAACATTTATTCAAATAAATAATGTCAATAGATGTGGAAATAAAAAGTAACACCTGTAACTAACTGGATTTTTTTTTCATTAAATAAAAAATTTCCACAAAAGTACTTTGTTTAGATCTTCAATTTTTTAAACTAATAATATGACTTTCCTATTCATAATAGGTAAGCTATATATTACTCACACTCCTTTTCACCTTAACTGGTTCACAGCTTCTCTATAGCAAAGAGCTGTCTTTCAGTATTTTACTAACAGTAATGAGGTATTCAGTAGTAATTCTGTTATCTTTAACTTAGGTAATTTAATACCTTTTTTATTTGCACTATGAACAGAAAAAGTACACATCTGCCATAATTTGCTTTCATACAGCTTAATGCAATTAAAATTTATTAATCAAGGAGAAATGCTTCATTATTTGAGAAATTAATTTGAAATAATAAAGATGTTTCTCCATATGTATAACTGCCTATTCACTCTGAATAAATTCTGATGGTCACAACAGTCCTACAAATTCAATTCTGTATTTTTAGATGCCTATTAAAATTAATAGAATTTTGGATCTTTAGCATGTCATCGAATAGGGATCCAAATTTCCAGGCAAAATACTTAGTTAATACCAGAAAGCTGTCTCTTCCTTAGTGCTTGACCAAAGAAAGTACCTCTTCTGCATTGTGAAAGAGTGGAAGAGACATGGGCAATTAGCACAAGCAAAACATTTTCACTTGATAAGTCAATCTGGGCCACTTTTTCTGACATGTCAGCAGTGTCTGAAAACAAAGGAGACACAGCAGCCCCAGGAGACAGCCTGTCTGCCCAACTCTTTTTCTGGGTGATCTCTTAATTTGTTTTAGAAAGCATATAGCAAACCTTATAGGTGTCAAAATTTAATATGCTGCATAGCACGCTGCAGCCACTGACACCATGGGACATGTGAAAGACTATACCAAATCAGTATCCTTAGAGAACATACCTCTATATTTTGTCTCCACCTCCCTGGCTGTCACAACAACCCCTTGATTAGGCAATAAGACCTGGTCTTGTCTCGAGTGATTTGATAAGCAGTTGATAACCAACAGTTCATTAAGCTCCTGGGATATATAAGCCACGAGGTTTTCAGCATGCATCTGCTCTTGGGGGGTTTGACAGTTCCCTGCTCAGCAGCCCAGGAGCCACTGGAAGATGTCATTGACTGCAAAAATATTTGTTTTTGCTGTGAATGGTTTCCTAAGAGTAGCAGCAGGCTTTGACATTGGATTATCAACAAAATGTGTAGTCATACCCAAGGAGATGGGCATGTGCCACAAGATTGGATACTCTGAAATGAGGCTTCCCAATCTGATGGGACATACAAGCATGACAGACGTTATCCTAAAATCCACCGCCTGGCAGCACCTTGTACATACAGACTGTCACCCTCACCTGAGGATGTTCCTGTGCTCCCTGTTTGCACCTATCTGTTTAGATACGTAAGTACCACAGCACAGTGCAAAACTCCAGCCTTTACTTGCCACAACAGGGATGAAATTAAATGCATGTTTATTATGTGATCTCTATGTTTTTTGAAGTAATTCTGCTAGCTTTTTTCATCAGAAAAACTACTCATCAGAAAAATTATTATTATCATCATCATCATCATCATTATCATCATCAGAAAAACTATTCATCAAAAAAAACTACTGAAAATTTGTATCACTTTGACTTAATTTTCCCTGGGAAACTGAGTGCTGTTGTCAAAAGATATCATGTTTTATTTTGTTACAGCTGAAATTTATTCTCATTCATTTAGGATTGAAGCACCTCTTGTGAATACAATCAGGCTCATACTGAAGCTTTTCTCATGTTGTCATAAAAAGATTTTTAAAATCACAATGCTGTAAGATCAGACTAGTCCATATACAGGATAACAGGATACAACTTACTTGCATAGTTTGCACAGCTGCTGCTTCTGGAATTATATTGTTATTGAAGGATGTTAAATATCAGCAAAGGTGATGTACTTTGCACAGGAATTACTGTTGTAATAGTTTCTGGTGTCATCAAGTGAGTTTAACTGACTCAGCCTGGTATTTCCTTCATCAACAGGTTTATCCATCCTTGTAGGAGTATGTGTGTTGCTGTCCGTGACAGCTGTGCCCCTGTTCTCCTCTGCCATGGACACTCCTGGCCTGACAGTCTGGATTGCGATCGATTCCCTAGGGATGAGGACATGTGCCTGGCATCAGTTACTAAGGAATATGAATATTTGTATAAAGGTAGCTCAAAGATGGCAGAAGGGAGGGTGGCCATACCCTGTGTTCCCTGAATCAAGGGGATACAAGGAACATTGTTACCAGACATTCTGTGATTTTGTAAATGGAATTGTATCTATCTTTGCTGCTTCACCTGTTTGTGCAGATGGACAGGGGAGTGCTACTACTTGCAGCATAAACTGCAGCAGACCTCAAATGGTGTAAATCTGCATCAAAAAATGTAGTGCAGTAGTCCCCACTTAGTGGAGGAAGGCAATTATCATCCTGCACAGCCATAGGCAGTAATATAGCCACAGCAGTCAACTATGTTTGAATTATTTTAAGCTCTCTTTATAGACTTATCAATGGTCCTTATCACAGATAAATTTATATATACAATGAGTTGGTTCTCAGATCAGTGTGGAAAAATTTTGATTATTTTATCTGCCTTTCCTTAGGGAAACCTGAGTTATCATTGCAAATCTAATTAACTTCAGTGGAAAACAGCAGGAATCACTTGCTGCTAGCACACCCATATACTCATTTTCATATTCATATACTCACAATTCTAGCACAGCTGCACCCAGTCACTGATAGAGTCAGCCATCTAAACCCTTTCCCACCCACTGTAGCTGTGTTAAAATAATACTGTATTTGTTACTTTGTTGCTGATAATTGAGTTTATAAGCTGAAAGTGCATGGAAAATGAAACTCCTTTTCATCCTTAGCCATTTTTTTCAGAGAAATGTCTTCACTTTGTACCTCTTATCACTGGCCAGTTGCCAGTTGTCATCTCTGTGGCTAAACAGCGGGCTCTGCTTTGACAGCAGAAAATGAAACCAAATTATTTTAAAAGATAACAATGAGACTTCGTAATTTCTTACCAGTCCTACCAAAGCCTGCCTGCCAGACCTGCCCAGCAGTGGAAGAATTCTTTACACACAGAAGAGTTCTCGAAGCTTTTTGTGACAGTAACTTCGGTAAGTCCTTGCTAATACATGCTGTTAAAGAGGTTAACTACAATTCTTCTAAACACTTTAAAAGTAGGATTGCAATAAGTAGCAGTTTCTGCTGCGATTTCAAAGGATTAAGAGTCTGGCTGCTGACTTAACTCTAGGTTGTCTTTCAGAATATGCTCTTTCTAATCAAAACATAAGGAGGCTTTATTTTGCATGAAAGATTTATTAATTAATATCTAATTTGTAATCAAATAGCTCTTCTGTTCTGGTTTGGTTGGCTACATTGTACTACAACATGCTTTCTGGAAGATATTTCTGTCAAAAGCAGCCAAATAAGCAAGTCTGCCTTTCAGTAGCAGCTAAATTCAAAGCAAATTTTTGGTGTTTCACCAGCAAACAGTGTATCCTCATCACTTGTATGCATGAGTTTTTTTGTCATACATAGCTTATCAAAAAGGAGACTCAGAAAATCATATCAGTCAAAGAAATTCTTACCTTTTGTTGTTTTACTGGAATAACAAGTAGAGTTTGCCCTAGAAACTTCCTTTATGTCAGCGCAGAGACCCTCAGTGACTTTGGGTGGCATTAGATCAAGGAATACAGAGAAATTTCATACTAAAAAGTGTTGGTGGAGTCAAGTGGAGTAGGTAGATGCCTATAATGAAAAATGAATACCTAAATGGGTGTTACCAGCAAGCATTACTAGCTTTTTGCAGAGGAGTTCTCAACATGGGCAAAGTGAGTTTCAGGAGAATTGCTTGGGCAAGCTTGACAGCCTCATGTACAAGAACAACACCAATAGCTTAGAATATGTAATAACACAAAAAGTCTGACATGCATTGTGATGGTAAAAGCACATTATTCACTCTAGTGAAAATATTTCTTCCTAGTCACCTAATTCGATGAAAAAACCCTTTTACTATGTAAAAGGTATACTACATATATTGGTGCTGGAGAAGGCCTCGCCCATAGTCTATCGGCATAAATTATTATCATATTTTTAAGGAATCATTCTGCTTTCATTTGTAATGATTCTTTCTGCATTTGACAAATGGAATGACCCATGTTTCTTTTTGTTTTTGTTTCTTAGCAGTGAAAGTAAAGCTGTCCAAGAGGAGAACAGTATTTGAAGAACAAGAATATAACATTGAATGTCAACTGGAATTCACTACCCAGGGCTCACTCTTGCCTTACGAAACTCAGAGTATGATACAACGGTGGTTGCTAATTAATGAAAAATGTACACAAAGGATGACTCTAACCCATCGTCCCATGGTGTATCTCCTTGTGGGGAATATTGAAGAGGGCATTATTTTAGTAAACCAGGTTTATCGCTGGCAGAGAAAGGACTCCCAACTGACTTTGGCCACTCAGAAATGGAGATACCATAAATGCTTGTAAATATTTATCATCTCATTTGTAAAAATATGATTATATTTCTTATGCCAAACCCATCTTGTAAATAAGAATGTATTGTAAGTGGAATATAAAGCTTTGATTTCCATTTAAATTGTTTCATAAGTTGAACTTTAAGCCGAGTGTTAGCAGGCTTCCTTTCTGTAATGTTACAGCTACTCTTATCAAGTTTGAACTTGGACAACCATGGATAAATGTTTCTTTAAGTTATGTTAAAAAAAAATTGCAATATGAGCAAGAACTGGCATAAACCAGTTTTAATCCAGATGGCTATTTTTAATATATTTTTCTGTACCACCTACTCTACCATTTTCTTCAGTTACCTAAACTTTCCCTTGCTTAATGTTTCACGAGTCCACCTCATTTTCTCTCGTTGGAGTATTTTGAAATGAGGCAGCCCTCTGCTGGTCGCTTTTGCCGGATTGGAGTGGAATTAAGGTGAATAAGTAACTGTAAACAAGGTATGGTTGGCCCAAAGCACAAGAAGATTTGGTAGCTGGGCGTCATTTCACAATGCTAGAGCTGACAGCATCCTAGTGATAACACTGGAAAGCATTGGGTAAGTGCAGGTTTTAGACATTTTTTATTCTTGTGTGACCATCTTGAATGTAACATGGTTCAATTGAAATATAAATCAGATTCTTGCTACTGAATGTCAATGTATAAACTTTAATAGTTGTCCATGTGGTCTGCAGGCAACAAACAGAACGATAATACTCAAAAAAAAAAAAAAGAAGTGAACGACTACAGTGGCCACATGATTGTCAATGCAATACACTGACATTAGAGACTACATGAAGATGGACAGAATTTGACTTCACTTTAGTTTTATAGACATGTGTAGTAAACACAATAACCCGTGATTGATAGTACATACACTAGAAACTATTTCAGTAATACAGCGTCTATTGTGGTCATATTTTCTTGGAACGAATATGGGGAAAGTTTACAGGGAGTTGATTTCTAAAAGTCGCGCCTGTAATGGTCTGGGTTCCCAATACGTTTCTCAAAAGTGCAGGTTTGTACGAGGTTATCAGATTTGACGACACCTGTTCCATCACTTTCTACCATGAACTGGGAAACCAGAGGACACTGAGGAACAGGCGGTCAGTGTTAAGGAAGGCTGTCACTCTGTTCACACACTGCTGGCTCGGACGGACAGGACCGGCACCCCCACCCGGACCGTGCTGATCTGCCGAGCCCACGTTCTCTTCACTCTGTAGAAATGGAGCAGTAATCCCTTTACTTCAGGTTCTTACTTTATTTCTCTTTGTGTCAGCGGATACCACACAGCCCGGGGCTGTGGGATGTTTTGCTTTTGGATCAGTTCTTCGCTAAAACCCTTACAGCGGTTTGACTCTCCTGGGCACGACCTGCCCGGCCGCCGCAGGGATCTCTGATCAAGCGATGTCCCTGTCCCTGTCCCTGTCCCGCCGGCCTCGCCGTGCAACAGCGACATGCACAGCGGAGCTGATGGAAATCCAACACCGGGATTTAAACTGCGCTCCCGGCGCGCTCGGGGCGGCCGCGGGGCGGGGGCTCCGCTCGGCAACTCCCAGCGCCGCCGCGCCGGAGCGACGTCCAGGCGCGCCGCCCTCCCGCCCTTCTCCGTTTGGAAGCCGCTCATCTGCCGCGGGGCCCGGGCGGCTCCGTGCGGGGCTGCCGGGAGGTGCCAGCCTTCTCCGGCGGTGGGAGCAGCGGAGCGGGCCCGCGGCCCAGGGAGCCGCGGCCTCCGGCGGCCCAGCGGCCGGCACTGAGTACTGAGCTCGCATCCGCTGCCCGCCCTCTGTCGCCTTCTTTCTGTCTCCTTTCTGTCTCCTCAATGCCTCTCTTTGGTCTCTCTTTTTGAAAGACCGATAAAATTGTAAATGAAGCAGATCTCTGTAATTGGTCAGTCCGTGGTGTATGAAATCCTGTTGTTGGTACTTTGATGCTTTGTAACTCAAGTTTTCACAAGTAGCTGCTTCGCTTCACGCCTCCGAATCAGGTAAGTTAGTGTGCGGTGCAGGGAGGAGGCCTGTGCTTCTGTTGGTGGGAGCGCTGCGCTCTGACGAGCTGGCCAAGGTGTACCCCCTGCACCTGCCCCAGAAATACCAGCGCAGAGGTCTGGAGTGCTCGGATGGTTGTGAGTCCTGCCTACCTGAGTCCAGTCTCCAGGTCCGTACGATTAGCTTTGCACTGCTGCCTCACTCTTCGGTTTTGTCAAAATCTGAGTGCTGAATATTTTTCTTTGATTTCATTCTGAAAGTACAAAGTCTAAAGGGCAAAATCGTTGTGCAAGCAGATATGCTCTGTACTTACATTCTCTTTAACTAGTATGGTACTAACTGTTTTAAGATCAAGTTTACTTCTCGTCTGAAATATGTGTTTAGGGATTTTTATTTTCTCCAGTCTGTAGCAATGGCTTCAGGAACAGCGCTGATTTATGATGAAGAAATGACCACTCACAAACTACTTTGGAATGAGTAAGTAACTGCTGTTGGTTTTATACATTTTAATAGATTTTTAATAGAGTCTTATTGGGACGTGTGAGAGAAGTACCAACTAAATGCATTTTTTGTAAACACAAGAAATACCTGTCATTTCCCTAGTAAATAGAAAGTCTTTCCTTTTGGAGAAAAAAAATATTTTATTCCCAATTTGTATTTAGATACTATAATGATAATCTGAATTTGAGAAGCTGTAGCCTCCAGTCTGGAAGGCCTTAACAAGAAGTGTTAGCATAAGGCATATCAGTACTCCCTAAATAAAGTATTTTAAACTAATGAAATTGTTTACTAAGCTAAAGTATTGATCTTGGGAAAAGTATGTAGATATATTTGGCTTAAACCTGTCAATTAAATTAATTTAGAAATTGGTAAATGCCACTTGCTTAAATTTAGATAAATTAGACCAGTTCCTTTGCAGTGCTCAGAGTAACAATCCATCTCTCCCAAACCTGCTTCTCCTCTGTTCACCTTCATTGTAGTCTACAGCTTTTAATTTCAGCATTTCCTTGTCTGTAGTTAAGCATGGTGACTTTCAGCAGTGAGAGAGGAAACAAAAAATTATGCTATTGTATAGGTGTTTTTTTAAAAAACTTTTTTTTTCTTTACATATTTTAAAGCAAATTTCTGACTTGGTTCCAAAACAAAAAGCGTTTAAAGATTTTATGTTTCTTTTACTCACACGTGTCCCTCTTTGAGAGTAACGAATCTTCTTACAGTGGAGAGTTAAAAGCTAGGCTTTATGAAGTGTATTTGTTATCTCTACTGTATGGTATTATAGTGATATGATTATTGCTTATTTTTAGTCCCATTTGTGATATTGAAGTGCCAGAAAGACTTTCATCCTCCTATGAGCAGCTTAAATGTTACCACCTTCTGGAAAGGTGTGTCCATGTGCCTGCCAGAGAAGGAAGCGAGGAGGAGATCCTGTTGGTTCACAGGTCTGAAACTTAACTTACATTACTGTTCAGATTAATTCAATGAAACAGCAGTTATTGTACCTGCAGGTCATATATTCATCCATTTGAAAAGGGCTGCTTCAAAATTCAATTACTTACATTAATTTCAATGGAAAATGTGTCACACTGAAAGTTAGATGAATGTTGAGTATGGTGTAGGTGCTGAATTATGAATCTGCTCTTCCACAAAATCCCCATTCTCACTCTTTGAGATCTTAAGCAATGAATGCTGATTTATACATAGGAATAAAAATAAACTTCTAAAAAAAATTGGGACAAGACCTTGAGAAGGTAGTAACCTTCTCTTTCTTCCCAGTATCTTTGAGATAAAATGGACCAAACAGAAAAACTTTGCAGCTAATTTTGCGGAGGGTTGGACTTCAGAAGAACAGCAGCCTGCCTGTTCTGGGCAGTCATGGCAATGAAGTCTGCCCTGGCACTTGTCATCCTGGTTCTGCAGCCAGCTGCAGATGATTCTGCATGTTGCTTGTATGCTTATTTGCCCTTGTCAGGGAGTAACAAGGGAAGCCTTCTCTGAAAGGCAAGGGGAGTTGGGAGCAGAGAGTCATGACAGAGCAGCCAGATGCATTAGCTTTGTGGACAAGGGCGCAATCCCACAATACCCAAGCAGGGTGAGCAGCACAGGTCCAGTCATGGTACATGGATTCAGCCATGAGTTTAGACTGCCCAGTGAGGTCATAGTGATGTGGCAGGTCTGAGGTCAAGCTGGAGAGTCAATCCATATGTCAAAGTCAAGGTTCAGATTAGTGGGGTTCCTGGCCAAACACAGACAGGGCTACACAAGGGCAATATAGACGAGAATGGGCCTTATCTTGGAATCAAGGGCCAAGGGAAGGAAGGTCAGCATCTGCTGAGACTTCTGAGCAGGCTTCTGTTTGGAGTGTGCCTCTGCAGAGGCTCCTTCTAGTGCTTCTAGTGCTCTCTTTCAACATGTACTGTCTCTGCTTGTTCTGGACCCAGCAGCCAAACTGCAGGAGGGAACGGATGCGCTCAGGGCTCTGACACCTATGAACAGGACCATAGCTTGATCCCAATAGATGCATGAATTTTCATGTTCCAAACCAGCATTTTTTTCTAGAGACATGTTTGTTAGACTACAATTAGTTCTGTATACCAATATAATTTATTTTCATAGTAAAGACATAGCTGATTAGGTATGGAAGAGGCTTGGTTACTATTTTCAGTTGTTTTGTTCTTACTAGATGGCTGGGGCAAATCACTGTCTTGGTTTCCATAGGTAAGGTAGAGATAATAAGAGCTCTTTCCTCTCTAAAAAGGTTAGAGATAGAAACAAATTTATGACTCTTCTAAAAATATTTTATTTGTGCTCACAGCTATTTATAAGGCTTCTGCTGAAGTTAAACTAGTAATTAAATAGTTGTTCATATGGTTTTATTCCTGTTAATGCCTTAATTTTGGAGCCACTGTTTATTTCTATTAGGCAACCCTAGCATATCTCATTTTTTTTATGCAATTCTGACTACTTTGTTGTTGTCCACGTAGAGGAATGCATATATGGATTAGGACACAGATGGGATGCCATCAGCCTTCGTTTTCCAGCTAACTATGGAAAGGCAGGAGATCAGTGACAGAGAACTGGGGGAGCATTGATGCTAGTGGCTTAGTTAGTGGCTTATTACACTCTTGAACCAGTGAAAAGAGGGAGTTAGTAGAAACCTAATAAGGATTAATTCAAATGCTTCTTTTTCATAGAACAAGACAGGACTTAGATGCAAATTCTTTGAGTTGTAATTCACACTCCGATGACTGTCAAAATCCTAGTGTAGTTCTTGTTGAGATGGCGTCTATATGTAGCATGGGTTACAAAATAGGTTGCTGCCTGATGAACAAAGAGCCTTTCTTCAAAAGCAAGACTAATTGCTCTTACCATGGAAAAAGGGAGAAAAATGTTGTACTCCTAAGACATTGCTTTCATAGTGCTCCGTATTTTTTTTCACTATATCCTGCAACTAGCATTCCAGAGTACCTATTAGAGTTGTGTTTCACAAAGTCCATTTTAACATATATACTTATTACTTTCTGCATTAAAAAAAAAAACCAACTTTGTAGTTGCTTAGTTAAATGATGTGTTAATCTCTCTCTCTTCTGCAGTTCAGAGCACTTGGAAGTGGCAAAAAGCACTCAGACAATGAATGAGGAGGAGCTGAAAAGAGTCTCTGAAAATTATGATGCTTTTTTCTTTCATCCGGTGTGTAAATTAAACTGCTTCCTCTCTTGGGCGTTACAAGTATTTGTGTTATTGTATCTGAGGAGCACTTTTCTAGGGGAAAACTGGCAATATGTTTTTTGCTATTTAAGTAGTCTCATATTTATTTATGATGTTATTATCGGTTTCAAGCCTAGTAAAATGATGTAATTTAAATTGGTTAAGTGTCATGTCATCTATTCTGTAATTTTATCATACAAGTATAGTGCACTACACAAATTTAGCTCTGTTTTTGTCACTTCATGTCACTGTAACCATTAGTGACCTGAAAATCACACTTTAGTAACAATTGTTCTTTAATGTTGCACCAGGTAATGAAGTCCTCTGTGTTTTGTTTTTGTAAGGTTTCATTCTTTATTTTCAAAGACGCCATGTTATTCCACTCAGTATGTTTGTCATGTTTCTTAACTGCTCAGAAGAGAATATCCCTATAAAGGATATGGTGATCACAGCTAATCCCAGTGGAAAGCATGTTGGAACCTAAGTTTTAAAGTTCTGTTTCAACTGTTTTAACACAGCTTCAGTTGGGTAGAATCATGTCAAGACAATTTCCTGTTGGGATGCTAAAGCATGTCATGTGTGACTAGTTGAAGTTGATGAGTAATTGATAACAGCTATGAGTTTCTCTGTTTCAGAACACTTACCACTGTGCCAGACTAGCAGCAGGAGCAGCTTTGCAGCTGGTGGATGCTGTGATGTCAGGAAAAGTGTGCAATGGAATGGCATTAGTAAGGTATGAAAATCTGTGAGAAAGTTTTTATTCTTGGTAAAATTTCTTCTGTTGTGAATAACTGTATAAAACTTTGGTTCAGACCTCCAGGTCACCACAGTCAGAGAAATGCAGCTAATGGGTTCTGTCTGTTCAACAATGTTGCTATTGCAGCAGAATATGCAAAACTGAAATATGGTCTACAGAGGTAAGTGCTTGGCTGACTCTAGAGAAGCTTTTTATATGCAAATAACAGTTTGACATTGTGCTGGTTTAGATTAATGTTTAGAGCTTTCTGGGTGTTCCTTTTGATTCAGAAAAATATTTTTCATTTGTATCTTCTGTAGATTAAGATGCTGTAGTTCTTCCACTGAATGTTTGCTTTTACTGATCTGTACAGAATCCTAATAGTTGACTGGGATGTGCACCATGGGCAAGGAACTCAATATATATTTGAAGAGGATCCAAGGTTTGAAAGATGTTTTGTTTGGGTTTTTTTTATATGTTAGCTGTTTAAAGTTTGTTTGCCTCTGTAAAGAATAAGATTTCTTAAACTTCTAAAAGTACAAAGTTGCAAAACATTCACATTGCTATTTTAGTTGCTCTGTTTTTTACTTGTTATAAAATAGAGAGAAAAAGTTAAAGTACAACTGACGTACATTTTTTTAAGATTAACAAACACAAAGCGAGCAATATGATTACCTTCATTTGACAGTTCTCATATAATGCATCTATTCTCGCTATTCATGAATCTCAGTAAAAATCTTCAGGTACTAGTTGGATAAAACACATGGGCTTTGGAAAAGCCACATATGTAAGTTCTAGAAACCAGCCTGCTGTTCTGAAAATTCCTTGTCTTTGATCTGTATGGAGTGCATGCATATAAAACATTTTTAGAAAGTTAATTTTTAGGTTAATGTTGGCATAAGACCTACTGTACCAATTTTCAGTTTCTCAATTTAATTTAAGAGAACTAAGGAGAAATAATTTTTTTTCTTGCTTTCAGGCAATACAGTCACAAGGTTCAGAATATAAAGTCATTTCCAGAATCTTTTTGTCAGATGGAATTTTTTTTCTATTTTTTTTTTTATTTTCAGTGTTTTGTACTTTTCCTGGCATCGTTATGAACATCAGGAATTCTGGCCATCACTCAAAGAATCTGATTATGATGCTGTGGGTGTGGGAAAAGGAAAAGGTTTTAACATAAATTTGCCTTGGAATAAGGTAAATATTGTTTACAGCAAAACAAAGCAAGTGCAACAGCTTTGTATCTCATTCTTTATGTAGCACTTACTGAGAAAGTGCACTGCTTCAGTTGCTTGGTAGCACAGTGTATATCCTTCATGTCCATGGTACATCTGCTGAAAAATACAGCTCAGAATGTGATAATGTTTAAAAAATAAAAGGGAGAAAAAACTTACACGTTAGTTTTTACTTTAATATCTTGCCTAGCTATCAAATCAGAAAGTATTTCAGGAGATGGTTACAGCCATTCTCATTTAGCAGAGAACTGAAGCTCATTCTCAAGATTAAAAATGGTGATTCCCCAATCTTTAACTTTTACTGTCTTTCCCAAAAGTCTTGAAGAACCTTAGAAAATTTGTCATTCCAACAGGAAAATATGAAAATATCGTATTTTTCAGGTGGGGATGGGAAATTCAGATTATCTTGCTGCATTTTTCCATGTGTTTCTTCCGATGGCTTTTGAGGTAATTTTTTACTTCCAAAGACTATTTCCTAAGTACTTCTTAAGCAGGTACCATTGAATATTATATAGAAATGCAGTAATTGCCAGTAGCACAGTTAACACCTTATTTCTGCTGCTATGATGGCCTGATGAATTTCAGCTTCTAAATATTCAATATAATGATATGAAACTCCTCCAGCGGGAATGGAAATAGTTAAAAGGGTAATTTTTTCAAGGAGAATCTTGATTTGTGTTCAGCTGTTATTTCAGTTAAAATATGATCATGGTATATTTGAAATCAGTACAAAATTGAAAAGAAGACATAAGACTGTGCTACAATTGTCTCTGTTTTCTAATAGTTTGGTCCTGAGCTGGTTATTGTCTCCTCTGGATATGATTCTGGAATTGGAGACCCTGAAGTAAGTAACTTATGGGTTTTGTGGTCTCAGTCAGTTATGAATCCGTTCAGAAAATATTTCTATCTTTTTACTGTCCTGTGATTGCTAAGTGAAATTCACTTTGATCAAGCTAAAAATACCTCTTCATGTCTATAAGATGACCCAAGTTCATTAGACACTACAACAGTACTTGTAAAGACAGATTATTAGCCCATATTACATATGTGTAATTACTGTGTTGGTTTTTTCACCTTCCTTAAAAGGAGTTGATTCAGCATTTTTTTAAATGTAATGAGAGGCAAGTATTCCAGTATTCCAACTCAGACTTGGGTATGTGAGATTATTTGCTTGGGTTTTTTACCACTGTTTTTGTTCCAAGATTTCATCTCTTAAAATTTTTTTCTTTGATTTAGGGTCAGATGAATGCCACTCCTGAGGTTTTTGCCCACCTTACCCATTTCCTGATGCAGTTAGCCAATGGAAAGCTGTGTGTCATTCTAGAGGTAAAGACTTTTGAAATGTACTCCCAGGGGGAAGGGTCTTTGTATTGGAGCCATTTAGGGAAAACTAGAGACTAGGAAGCAAAACTTTTTTTTTAATCATTCCTTTGGCTATTAGGAATCCAAAAATGGCTAAGAATTGAAAATGTTCTTACATCTCGAAATTTTGAAACACAGGAGCCCTACGCTCAACATTCAAAAAGCATATCGTTTACAAATCTCTTCAGTTCTTGTAAACACTTACTAATCTACTGCTCTAGACAGTCCCAAACTCATTAAAATGTATTTAGTGAATATGTATTACCGATATTTTTACAAGTATGTCTTATTCCAGGAGAGTTTAACCTAAAAATACTCTTACTTAGTAATGGAGCACTTAAAAAATTCCCTCTTTTTTGATTAAAAGCCTCTATGCAAATTCTTTAAGAGCTCTTATCTGTTCTTTTTTAAAACAATTGAAAATGTTTTCTCCTTTCAAAATCTAGATTTCAACTCCCTGTTTCTGTTGCATGTTAGAAAAATGGTCAGAAGTGTAAAATAGGTAAATAAGTGTGTGAATATATCGCTGCCAACAAGGTCTGTTAATTAATTGATTCACTTGATTCACTCTGTTTTGCATGATCTTTCTTCCACCATCCTTCTCTTCAGCAGTTTATTATAGATATTTTTGTCTAGCTGAGGTGAAAGTAAACATCCACTCCTACTACAGATGATGTGAATGCTCCATAGGTGATAAATTGCTTCCT
>VYZS01002650.1:0-12821 GCA_013400695.1 Neodrepanis coruscans | reverse complement strand
TTTTGTTTTGGGGGTTTTGTTTCTGTTTCAGAATACGAAAAGGAGAAAACAAGCATGGGATTCTTACACATTTTGTAGCACTGAGCTCTCAGCCTGCTCCCATGACCGGTAGGTTCCTCACACCACCAGCATTCATGCAAACTTAAGGGTCTAGAGGCAGGAGCCCAGGTCTGCTTGGCAAAGGGCTGCAGACAGTAAGTCAGAGTGCCAGTGCTGAATCCAGCACCAGGAGAGAAGATGAAGGGGCTGGTCCTGGGACCAGGTTGAGTTAAGCAAGTTTTCTAACGCTGCCCCGGTAGTGCAGCAGGGCTACAAAATCAGGTGCCTTCCTGAATTTGCTTCTGCCTGGAACAAAGATACAGAGTGGAGACAGAGCAGGCAGGGCACAGGTCTGCTGCAAGGTGGTAGATGAGTAGAAGTGCCACAGGTGAGGAGCACAGCCTTGGGCTTCCCAAAAAGCAGCTCCCTTGCCATGTGCATGCATGGAGGGACACTGGCCATGGGCAGGGAGTGGGGGAAAGCAAACACAGCCCGTTCCTGGCCCCTTATCCCCTGGCCTTGCCAGCACACACATCCTGCACACCTGATTGCAGAGCCCTGCAGGCCACCAGTGTGGAGCAGCCCTGTGGTGGAACCGTGGGCAGGAGGAAGGGCTGTGGGACTGTGCTCCAGCCATGCAATGGCTCAGGCAGCAGTAGTTTGCTGTCACAGGCCTGGCCAGCTGACAGGCAGCTGCTGAAGAAAAGATTTCTGCCAGGGGTGGGCTGGGAAAATGGTGCAATACATACTTTTTACGTTTCTCCAGTGACTCTTTTTCTGTCTTCTGGCAGCCCAGCCTTTCTTTGGAACCCTTTTTATTGCTGCCTCATGAAGCACTACCTAGTTCCCACAAGGGCTGACAAAAACATGGCAGAGCAAAAAAGCAAATGTGCTTCCCCTCACTAGGCTCACTACCCCCCTGTGCAGCTGTTTTAGCTGTCACTGGGAATGACCCAGCAGCCACAGCCAGGGGCTGAACTGCAGCACAAGAGACACTGCAGTTCCCCAGGCTGACCAAACTGGGGAATCCAGGTCCTATTGTACGAGGGGTTTTTTGCCTCCTTTTAAACACCCTTCCCCTCCCACCCTTTAATTGAGAAAAACATCCTTCTTTGGCTCCTTCTCGTAACATACTGGGTTGTGTTTCCATTTCCTGGCAGCACTCTCAGGACATGGAAGGCAGCTGGCTGGCTGGTTTACTTGGTCTGTCCCATTCCTTGGAGTGCAGGAACTCTTCCCACTGCCTCAGGGACCAGACAGGGCAGGGAGCCTTCACCTTAGGACAAAGCTGTGAGAAACCTAATTGCATCAGGCTTCCTAATGAATGGATACAGGTATGGAAATGAACTGCAAATTCTGAGACATGTACCTTTCAGAAACCTCCTCCAGCAGATGCACATGCAGGGTGAGAGAGGACAACATCCACCCCTGAGGAGCTGAGGGGGCCCTTGGCCTCAGAGCACCAGCACAGCCTGGGTACCACAGCCAGGCTGCAGTGGGTTTGCAAAGCCACTTGTGGGCCAAGCAGGGCTCTGTGCCAAGAGGAAGCATTGCTGGTATTTCTTCACTTTTAAAAAGCCATCAAATTCAGACTATATACAACATATATAGAAATAACTTTTAATTAAAAAACCAACCTTGCATCAAAGATTATAGTATCAGACATTGAGGCAAGATTCAAGTTTAAGACAAACCAGTGTTAAAGAAGTGTTTAAAAAATAATCAGAATGTGCAATAAACTACAATGTAGCAATAGGTTGTAGTGTTGAAACTTAACTGTTTTCAGATGCCCAGTGTATATTTCTTGTCATTTTGACCAAAAAAATAAATTGACACTAAAACTGAGTCATCTGTCCAGTGCCATTCCAGATATTACACATGGAAGAAAACTGCACAAAAACACAGACTCCTATTAGATTGCCTTCAACTGTCTTTCACAGAAAAACTTCCTGTTGATGCATTATACCTACATTCATTTAATCTTTGTTAATACCTCTCAGGATTGCAGATACATTCCAAGCTATACTATGTAGATGTAAGTTTAAACAACTTGCCATGTTTCCTCTCCGTGAGTGGGCTGGGAAATGAAAAATCTATCCAGAATCACAATGGAAAGTGGTGGGGCTGTTTTTTATTGGTCTTCTATCATAGACATCAATCATCTTTTCCTTTCCCACTAGTCACCAAATGTTGGCATACTTATGAGACTCTTACAAGGCACTATACAGAAATTGGAACAAGACTTTAAACATATTAAAGCACAGTATTATGAGCCTCATTAGCTACTGAAGGACTAAGGAAGTAAGATGACCCAAACCACAATATTCCAAGAACCGTGTCACTGATCTGACTCGACACCTCCTTCTCCTCTCTCTCCCTCCCTCCACACCTGAAGCAGAGACCCTACTTTCTGTGTAGCAGATACATCAACTATGGAAACACAGTGAGCTATTTCTACCTTATTGCTTGAGGACATCAATATGAAACATGCCCTGGCATTACATAGAGCTGAGTACAGATTTTAAGCTAGATGCAAGGCTTCCAGATCACCTGCCTTGAACAGGTAGTTCTCACCTACCGTTACCTCACACATGCAGTTAGAGAGGCAGGTTTTTGCCCCATGGTCATGCCACACAAGAAAATAATCTGAGGCTATTGATTATCCCCACTATTGTCAAGTAGTTTTTCTGTGTTCAGTTGAAGTTGTTGGATAAGGTAGGCAGCATCTCCTGCTGCACCAGAGTCCACTAGAACCAGAAATGCATTTGAAAACAAACAAAACAGAAAAGGATGCTTATTGACAAATGTGGCAATATGACAACAGAAAGTGAATGGTGCCAGCAATTTATGTGCGCCCACTCCCGACATTGGGAATATTAGACTTCCAGCTTGAAATAATTATTTTCTCTTGGGGTTCAGGAAGAAGAAAGTGTTGTCTTTGGGATTTATCCTGCCTGTTACAAAGCAAGAAAGAAAATATATTATATGCAGCTAACGCAAAGGGTTTGAATTGTGCTGTCATATGCTGTGTGAACAAGAGAGATTTTACCTTACACTTTTCTCCACCTTAATTGGCTTTCTTAATGAACCACATTATTCCCTGTCACCTTTGTTTACTTGTACTGTTGCTTCCCAGGCCAACGTTTTTGTAGTCTTCTGACTCTTGGGTAGATTGTTTTCTTGGTGGATGGCCATTGTCTGGCAAAGCAGTGGGTGTGCCCAGAGTGCAGGGAGAGTTGCTGGGGAAAGCTGCACTTGACATTTCAGTCTCATTTGTTACTTGATCTTGGCATAGTAAAGCTTCTACCTCTTCATCTTTTAGTGGAAAAACTCGAAGTTCCCACAGCCCAGACTGAAAGGAAGCAGAAGCGTAGGAGTGAGTGTGGAAAAAGAGGGAAAGAGGCTAAAAAGGGATTTCAGTTGAGTCTGAACTGATTAGGTCTGTGCAGAATCATCTGCTATCAAGTTGCAAAGTTTCAAGTTGCAAGTGCCTTTCTTTACAATGTTTGCAGGGCTCTTCAGCTACAGAATACAACGCTGCTAGGCACCATCTGGCAGTGGAAGCTGGCTACACAACATTTTCAACTAGTAACAGAGCTACCATTGAACAAGAACAGTACAGGAAGCGGGAAGCTCTTTTCCACAGTGCCAGATCCATCAGGATACCTGATACAGTAACCATCAGGCCTGTCTGGAATCCTGGCCAATATCCCTGAAAAAACCCTGAGTCTACACCCAGTCTTGTCATGCTCTCCTCGAAAACATACTACGTGTACTGAGCAATGAAATTGTGACCTGTTGACAGATCTTGGGGTTAATTTAAAAAGCCCAGCAATATAGTTCTAAACAGGAGCACTACGTTCAGTGCACTTAAACTGGGGTGACAGCCTAAGATCCTTTCCAGACCTGGAAGCTACTGGAAGCACCCACCTTTGCTTCCTGGTCCTCCCCGCAGAGTGGTGCCATCCCTGGACAAACAGAGCCATGGGCTTCTGACGTCAGGTCTGGAGCAGGGTCAGCAGCACAGTGCTCCTGGCTGTGCCGGCCATCGACATTTTTGCTGTAAGATCTAGTGCAGGATAAGAAACAAAGTCTTAAGAGCTACTCCCTGTCCTTTCACACTGCCAGGAACAGTTCAGGTTTTCATTTCCAAGTGTTCAGTTTCTCCATACACACTACCTACATTCTGCTTGTTTAGATCAAACAACAGATGAGAACATATGTGGTTCTTGACAACCCCATTGTCTGGAGCCAAAGCAGAGCACTGTGTGGAGGAACACACAGTGGACAAAACCTGGCTGGGACAAGGCACACCCAGTGTGCAGACAGCTGGTGGCTGATGGTCTCACTCCTGCGCCTTGCTCTACAAGCTCACCAGAACTGTGATTCTGGACACGAGACGCCCATGAGCTCTGGGCTGTTCCTACTCAGGAGAAAGAGGCATGACCCACAGAAGCCTGTGGAGTCCAAACTGCTCTGTCAGCAGACTCTGCCAATGCAACTTGAAAGGTAGAAGCAGGTCCTTGAGCTCCCCCTTCCCACCTCTGCTCTGGACTCAACTCTAAAGCAATCAAGAATTTAATAGAATTAAAATTTTTTGACCTCACCTTTAATACAGATCTGGTCTAGATATAATACAGTGGCATCCATCTGCAATGCCAGGGGGAAGCCTGACCTTGCTCATGTCAATGAGCAGTTTCACTTCTGAATTCAAGCATCAGTGAGACGTCACCAAGGAGTTCATAGTTTTAAAATTAAGGTACCTACAGACTTTTCTATTTTCCAATACACTTTCTGAAGTTGAAAGGTTTTTAAGTTCAAAATTGCTTAAAATACAATTCCTTAATATGGTTTAGCTCTATTTTTATCCTGCATTATGAAAAGCTGTCTTTGCATATTTATTCCTAGTGTCATGGTTCACTTTCAGCCAAGAGTAGACACAAGCTTATGATAAAAAGCAGAAAAAGTTACCCTAACATTTATAGGATACTTCAGATTCTGAAGTGATTTATGGGAATTATTTTCTCAGCAGCAAACTGCAGATACAGCTTTATGATATTCACTCCAATATACACTACTTTTTGCAAGATTTTAATGGCTGTATTTAATTCTGTTGAGTTCTGCACCAGATGGCAAACCTCAACGCTTTTTTAACTGTAAGGTCCCTGACACAGCCCAGGACCCTTCAATTACATATCTCTGAATACTGTGGCCTTTCATCTGAGTCAGGTGAGTGAAGAAGGGTTCATGTCACACTGGGAAACTAAAGTCATAACAACCAGGATGGCACCAACCAGCAGAGCTCTGTGTTCAGTGAGGGAGTAAGATACTTGTTTACTAATACCAGGTCACTTACAATTTCTCTAAGTATGCTTATCTTAGCACTGCCTTCCCTCTTCCAGCCACACAGATAAAACATACCTGGTATGGCCCCTGATAAGTTAATTGAGTGCCCTCATTTTCAAAATTCTCTGTGACAGCATTCCTGACTCTGCTGCACCAACAAGCCACCCCAGGTTCAATAGGAAGGCTCTCATCAAAGCCAGTACACCTGCCTGCTGTTCCTCCTGGGCCAGCGGCTCTGCTCCCACAGTGACCACCTCGCGCGCTCTCTTTCCTCGTACTTCGTGTGACGCAAGGAAAAAGCTTCGTCTGACAGATCTTCTGTCTGAAATGAGACACAGGGAGAGCTGCTGCTGTCATTATGAACATCACTAGAAACAAAGCCAGCCAGTGTTAGATGTAATTCTGCAAAGGTGTGTTCACCAAACACGAGGAGGTGACACAATGCATGCTTGCACTATCAAAGGCACACCCAAAAATCTGCGTTCAGATTAGGATACATGGGATACTGTCACTTTCACCTTATTTCTTTACATGCCCAAGGTTGATCTGGATGGATACAGAAATTATAACCCCCCCAAGGAACTAACACATATTTCTCTGTGTTGAGAGGTACAAAATTAAGAGGATGCATACTCATTTGCAAATCAAGGCAGTGTTAAAAGTACATAATAAGGACAAGCAAAAAGGCCAGAAGTTTCCAGAGACAGCTTTAGGAGGAGGCTGGGAGGTAGCAGTATTTGCAAGCTGCTCTTTAAGCACTGAGAAATGGGTCTGAGATCACCAAGGACTTGGGCAACTCCATGGAGAGGAACTCGGCAAACCTGAGGTGCTGCATTCCTGCTGCAAAACCAAGTAGAAAATGGCTTCAGCTCTGAAGAGACTATTTCTTAGCCAATGGTTTGCATGACCCCAGTACAGCTCAGACCAGCCCTAATGCTCAAGAGTCAAACAAGAGTCAGCTTTTTAGGTAAAAGATGTAGCTCTTGCACCAGACCTTCACTGTGAAAGAACCATCTTCATTTCTCTGCTGGCAGCACTCCAAGAAGTCTGTCCCTCAGCCGGAGCTGGGCAAGGAGCACTTTGCTGCCCTTCCCCCTCGCTCCCCTGGTGGCAGGGAGAGCTCTTGGCTGGACCCCTCCAGCAGAGCTCACAGTTATTTCAAAGTGCTCCAAACCATTCAAAGCTCAGCTAAAAAGCTGAGGTTGGCAGAAGCACACAAGTGCTGCAGCCATGCATTTTATGCCAGCTACTCCCAACTCAAAAGCAGAGAAATTCTAGGAAAAGAACAATTCCTGCCCATAGGAGAGGTGAAGCTGCATGGCCAGATCAGTCCTGGATAAGAATTATACTAATAATCAGGGGGCCACGGAAAACAAACAATTATTTTCTATAAAAATAATAGTGGTGTTTACACAAGTCACACCATTTATCTTTTGACTGAGCCTGACAAGTCACAGAACCAAAAGCATGGTCCTCACTGCAGTGCCAGGTAGTGCCATTCCATACAGCATTCCATACAGCAGCTGGAAGTGCTCCCCATGGACAGCTACTGGTCCCTCTATCAAGTCACTCAGCACCAAGGCAGTTCACTGCCATTAGGCAAAATGGCAAAGTATTACAATCAGTTAAAGGATCCCAAAGGCTTCAGTGGGCTCAGAATCAGCCACAGGACCTGGGGCTGCCCAGTTCCTCCCCAGCCCAGCACTGGAGAAGAACCTTCAGACAAACAGGCCTGCTCTGTTTGCCCATTTCATGACTCTTTGCTGAAGGCTCCTCACTGTGTTTAACATAAATAAATAAAAGCAAACCACTTTCTAAGCTGCTGGTTTCCTTTCGTGCAGGTCAACTTAATGGGTTTCCTCCTCTCTCTGGAATTCACCAGCTCTGTCACTTGAATGGTGTTGGAACAGAGCTGCATCTCAGTTCACCTTCTGTCTTTCCAAGGTCAATGATGTATGGCGTGAAAGTGAGAATTTTATGAACTACAAAGTGTTATTCCCTCAGGGAAAATTCAGGATTTTTCTGTGTGCTCAGATTTCCTTTGAAGTGGAAACAAAAGATAATTTTTGAAAGAAAAACTTAAGACTTTGAAAATACTTTTCTTAGCAAATTGCCAGCACTTTTCATGCTGGGAAGAAACTTCATTTTTAACAAGCTTCCTTTTAAAAATCCAAATCCACATTACTCTCTAAGTGAAGAGTTTTGAAAAATACAGAAATAAACTTTACTGTCCCTTTTCCATAGCTAGTTATAACAGATTTAACTACTTGTTTATTTAAAATGTTCTATCCTATTCCATTGAAGACTACATTTTTTTATTTAAAAATGATTCTTTGTTATATGGATAAAAATTTCCTGACATGAGAGTAAAAGGTCTCCACTTGGTTCAGTACAGGCTCTGCCCGTTCCCAGCTTTGTAATGTTTTATGTATTTTTATGTATTTCGTCCTCCAACTTTAGGTTAATTTAAAGTTGCTCTAATAGGAGAAATTTGGTATATTTTTCACCCCTAAGGTTAGTTTGAAAAAGGATAAAAGAAATGTCATTCCTCAGTGGATGGATCTGGCAGCGATGCTGAGAAAAAAGGCTATGGGGAAGGCCCATTTGTGAGGAATGCCTAAAGATTTCACTCAAAGAAAAAAGCTTAAAGTAAACTAAGGTTTTGTTCCCCCCTATTGCACTACAAGACACTGTGCATTGATGTTGAACAGCACCAGGAATACTTCTGAAAAGTTCTCAAAACAACAAAATCCATGTTTCACTCTTTGGCTCAATGGGAAACACTGAGTCATAGGCCATGAAAACACTTAAGCAAAACTAATTACACAAAGAATTATTCTAAAGTATTTGTCATTACTAAAACAACTATAAAATAAACTTTAATATTACAACTGTGCCTTGCCAGAAACTTTACTGTGGACAAAATAAACTAAACCGAACATAAAACAGGAAAACCCAAGCCACACCCTCCCATGCCTTAAAGCAGTAACAGTCTGCAAATTCATACATGCAAACCAGGAAACTCAAATGCTCTATTTCCAGAAACCAAGTATTTTTAGAGCAAGTAATAGAGCAGACATAGATAGCAGATTAACTTTTGCATTGCCAATTTTGTCCTTGTAAGGCAAAATCTCCAGAAACAAAAATGCACCCAAAAAAGGTAAGATTTTTGTACTCAAATAGGCCTGATTCCCAGAAAGTGCTGAGTTCCCATCCTTGGAAGTGTAGCTCCTGTGGAACATGACAAACATGGGACCCCACATTTTTTTGTAACTTTTGGAAACTGGGTGCAAGTCTATTGCATGAATAGGGGTTGCTGCACTCAAAGCCTTTAAACACTTGAGAGAGAGAAGAAAGAAAGAAAAAAAGTTATCCAGAGGACTGCTGTGGAAAAGGACAACTCTGAAAGTTTTTAATTTAGCTATGCAGAAAATAGGCAGAAAAGAAACTATTGTATAGAACCACCACAGGCTTCTATGCAGTAAAATAAAGAGCATTTTATATAATAACAGAAAGTACATTTTGCCTTCCCTTTTCTTGCATGAATGACCCACTGAAGCTTGCCTTGACTTCAGCACAAGGAGGAATTTGAAGCGTGTTAGAGCGTGAGTGCAGACAATGCAAACAGGTAATGGTGCTGTTCCCTCATGTCTTTTCACACAAGCTAATGCAGTAACAAGTGTAACTTGGCTTAAAGCTAAAGCAAGGAAGTGGAAGAATTATGATCAATCACCTTTTCTAAGTACTCTGAATAACATCCAAACCAATTGACAAGATCCCAAAAGAGAGAGGGAAATTGGCAAAGGATAACTTACTCAAACAAGATCTTTAGCATTTTTCTCTTGTCCCTCCTCATTCTACCCAGTATCACAGACAAACAGACCAAGTGGGTCACAGCAGGAGGCACAGCTGCTTTATTGTTAACCCCAGTTATTTCCTGGCCAGAGGATGAATCATACTGGATCCACAGGTCGTGCCAAACACAAATGTACTGGGAGGGCTACTAAATGAGTGATTAGCTCCTGAGCTTCAGAGAGATACCTTGAAGTCCCTTCAGCAAAATACCCTAAAAGCACGAGACAAGTCATGTCTGTGGGATCTGAAATGTAAACAAGAAATCCACTGAATCCTACAAGCAAGTCCCTTGAAGCCCAGAAGGCAAATCACAGCTGAAATTCTTCCATCCCTCATTCCCCCAGATACCAGGACAAAGACAGAGTAATGAACAGTAGATGCTCAAGGGACAGTCTGCCCTTGCTGCCTTATTAGTTATTCTCCAAATGGTTTAATTAAGTATCTATGCAGGAGAGTTCTCCTGTGTATGTAATTTGACCTTCTCATTACAAAGGAAGATCAGGAATGTTTCCTGCTGGCTGAGACAGTACAAGCCCAAAAGCCAGTGGGTGGAAGTGACGTAAATCTGACCACCAGATTTCACAAGAATTTCTAAACTGCATTGGAAAAGGCAGGGACAGAGTAACCTTTTCTCTTCCTTCTAATCCAAGAGCATGCTGCCACTTAAGTGCAGCTACACGAGGTAAGGAGACCTTAATGCTCTCCTAAAGATTCCTTCGGTTCACTTACACAGAGCAGGTAGCTGGAAGAGGAGCCACAAAAAGACTGGAAGGACAGAAAACCAGCCTAAAGACCAGACCTGCTGATATGTTCTCCTCAAGGAGAGGAAATGTCTCAAACCCCTGATAAGGGAGGAAAGGGACACCCAGCTGCAAAGTCCATGGACATTCCCTGAAGAAAAATGTAGATTCTTATGTCTGGAGCAAGCAAGAACAGCACATGATGTGCTTAGCTCAAGATGCAAGTAGGAAATGCTGAAGGTTATGTTGTTCCGGACAAAGCAGAAAAGTTTGCTGGGAGCAGGAGGGTTGCAGGAAAACAAACACTGAGAAGAAAATTAAGTAAACTTGCTGGGCCCACAGACAAGATGCTCAATTACCATCTGAAGTGCCATGGGAACTGGCCATGGAAGGAGAGTATGGGAGAAAAGGGCAGCATTACAGCACAGGCAGCCCTGAGGAGACAGACACTGGGAGAGCTGGTGCTCAGGAGCAGGGGAGGCAGAGGCTGAACACGAGGGACCCTTTGAGAGTGGTGACTGTGCAGTAGCAGCAAGGGACAGAAGAGCCAGACAAACAAGAGAACAATGAATGTTAACAGGAATACTTGCACTTCTGTCATCCACTGACACATCTTCACAATCTGATACTTAATACCTTATTTTTGAAACTGGAAACTTACCAGGATGTGCATGAAGTCAGCGATTTTGGAAAGTATGTACCAACTATCCTAGTTATATTTTGTATCTATTTTAAATAAAAACTGGTGGTTTAATTAAAATACCGCCTACCTCTTCTTCATCTGTACGAGATTTTTCTAAAGGTTGAAGTTCAACAACTCTCCAGCTAGAAATGAGACAAGGAAAATCAAATTAATTTACCTAAATGCTGTTTCATTATTTCAGCAGTAGAGATGATTCTTTTGTTTCTACAGTATATTGTTAGTTACTTCTTCTTCACCACTGCTTGTGCTTCAGGATGTCTTTCAAACAAAATAATTTCAAATTTAAGATGCTGACAAAAGATGCCTGAAATTTAAATTTTCCTTTCCCAACTCAGTATCTAACCTTTTTCCCAACACTGTCTTTAGTCTTTACCCAATAGAGTCTTAAAAATATTTTTACCTTTAAAGGCAATATATAATATTAGAGATTTAAAATACAGAACAAGTGCATTTAGTCATTTCACACAATTTGCTAATAAGCCACTGAATTACAGCACAGGAGAACAATTACGCTGTGTTCTTTTTTGGAAACAAACAAAATGTCTCTAGAATCACAGATTATAGGCTTACACTNTCACAGATTATAGGCTTACACTGTATGGAAAAAAATAAACTTATTCTACTGTATCTACAGAATGGCTAAATTTAAAAAAATATATGCTAAATCCATTTTGCTTAATTTACTGAAAATAGTAAACTCTTTTCTTATAGAGACATAAAAAAGACAACCACCTCCAAATAACCATTCAGAGCTTGTCAGCCTTATGGCACATTTAAGGCCATGAACACCACTACAATTGAGATAATATAAACCCACTTCTATTTTTAGCCAGTCTGTGCATCTGCCACCTCTCTGTGTGTATCAGACTATCTCCCTTGTGCTGTCAGCTCTTCCCACCTCTTCAGTCACACCAACTGAAGTGCACAGACAAAAAAAAAAACCCAAGTGCATGAAAAGATCATCTCAATGTTGTAATGTTTTCTAACTTCATGTTCCACGTTGATTATATTTTTGTGAACATACTCATCTTGGGTTTGCTACCTTTGCAATTAAGGAGGTGATGAACAAACCTTGGCGTAAGGATTTCTTTGTACTGTAGTTTCTCCAACTTCGATGGTGCCACCAGTGACATGGGAATAACAATGTTGTCTATGTCATAGGAGCTCTCACTTCTCAGCCTCCTCCTGGAGTTATGCTGAAAAATATAATCAATACAAGAAGAGATTCAGCAGCTCAAATCATGGGAAGTACAAGTTAGCTGAGAAATATCACAGCTTCACAAAGAAAGTCTGTAACTCGAACACCTCTTTTAGTGGCTTAATGACTTCTAATATCTCCCCTCTGCCTTCAAAGAACCTCAATAAATCTTTAAATTTTCTCTCTCTTTTGGAATTGTTAATTGTATCACACTGAAGAACAGCTTGGGTTATAGCTTAGTAGACGATAGAAAATCATCTTTGTGGACTGAACACTATCTCAAAGGCAGCATGAACTGCAAAGTTCTCCTAAGTATTTGGAATTAACTGCAGCTGAAATCAAGGAAGGGAAACTCACACTGACTTCAGTAAGAGTTGTGCCAGCAAGAAGCAGATCTCAGAGATGAGACAGTTTTGTTTTAAATCATGATACATTCCATATCACAAGGTCTCAATTTTTAACTGAACTTTACTGGAAAGGGACAGTTCTAGAACGTTCATTTAGGTGTTCTCTGATAATTGTTGGCTCAAGCGAAAAATGGAGGAGTGTGCATTGTCAAAACTATGTAGGAAACACATTTAAACTCAACTCTGCATTAAAACATGATGAGTCACAGAGCACCAATATACTACAAGGCTTAGCAAACCCATGGAATGGAAATCTGAATATTACTGTGACATTCTCCACGAATTCCAATAGAACAGAATGTGTTTCTGCAGGGACTTCACTGAACCAGAGCTCTGCTGCTCCCCAGTAAATTTATACAGCAGGAACTTTGCCTGTAGTTCTGCAGAAAATGTTTTAAATGGTGAAAACAGAGTTAGCAAATTTTGGGACTGTATTTGCACCATAAGGCCATTTTATGTAGCCACACCAAGAAAAAAGGGTCCTAAGAGCCCCTGTGTAAAACTGGGAACACAAATCACAGTGTATTCAATGA